>JADBJO010025198.1:0-7500 GCA_016801955.1 Conus betulinus
AGTCGGCAGAAGGTTTTTTTTTTCTTCTTCTTCTTCTTTTATCAGGCTCTAAATAATTCACTGTAGAACAGTACAATGTTTTCTACATAATTTTTCCTCACCAGTTTCAACAAGTATCTGTTCAACATATTCAAGGAAGCACGCATGCGCACACGTGTAATCTCTCTCTCTCTCTCTCTCTCTCTCTTACCCCCCCCCCCCCCCCCCCCCCCACCCCCCCGAGGGGTTGTAACCTTACCGTGGTCGGAGAGCTTGCGTGTTCCAGAGATCCCCTAGGCTCTGCTGATGGGGGCATCAGTACTTGACTGGAAGGCCAGTTTTTGTTAACGCTTCTAGATCTGTATAGCCAAGCTGCTGAGTGGCCTAAGCACAACGTGGAAGGAGCTGATGACCCCGGCAGGGTCTCCCATGTCAGGCAGGTTAAGGGTAAGAGCCCTGAAAAATCGTAACCCGCCTTTTTACTATTCTATCGTCTGCAGTTCTTAATGGATGTTTTCCATCTTTTCTCCTTCAAGTCTCCTTACCACATTCTTCTTTTCTCTGTGGTCTTTCTTAGAATCCGCGGCGTTTGCCGTGCGATGCGACTTGTGATGGAGGGAAATGAGATTCTGGTGATTTGAAGGGCAGGTGTTCTCAACACATCTCTTTGGCTCGGACCCTTTCCACCAGACAGGAGGCACACACTGGCCCAGGTGTTTCAATTGGCTACCCTTGCGTGTGGGGCTGGGTGCAGACAGACTCTTCAAAAGGTTGGCCAAAGTTACCCCTGTGGTGCTCGGCTCTCTGTCCCCTGGAGTTGAGCATGATCAGGGGGGGGGATAAGTTTTGTGGTTTCTATTTGTCGTATATCCCTCCCGGAGGTGGGGGGAGGGGGGTTGGTAAGGGAGGGATGAAACAAAAAACAAAACTGAAATGGCTGGACAGGGTGAAGGATGCGGTGGGGGGGGGGGGGGGGGGGGGGGGAGGGGGGGAGAGACAGGGGAGAGACGCTCGCTCACTGGTTCAGAAACTTTGCCAGTATTGTCACTAGTAAGGAGCTGGGTACCTACCTGTGGACGGCTGGTGATGACACAACTATAGAATGAGACTGGTTGCAGTTACCTGGGGGAGCCAGAGTGTGTGACCCCGGTGTAATTCCACTGAGAGGGCACTGAAGAAGAGAGAGTGAAAAGTCGTTGTTATGAACTTTAGAAATGAATCGGCGTGCGAAAGTGTATTGCTTTCGGGCCAACATCTTCAAATGAAGAACAAACTTCGAAAATGAATCGGCGTGCGAAAGTGTATTGCTTTCAGGCCAACATCCTCAAATGAAGAACAAGCAAAGCACATTTCACAGCTATTCATACTATCTTCATGTTCCGCTGACCAATTTGGGATGGTGGTGTGTGTGTGTGTGTGTGTGTGTGTGTGTGTGTGTGTGTGTGCAACATTGTTGTCATAGCGAATGGTCACGCGATGCATTAATTATTTGCTTGTGCTAGCCGTAAAGCTTGTGTTACGCGAGAGCATTTTCAGTTCAGTCATAAACTTTCCAGCAGGCCCGGAAAGTAGACTGTGAGGCAGCGCCTGTCTTGAAGGCTCTTGTCCTAAGGAATATTGTTGCGAGTTGAAAAACCCGAGGCAAAACGCCAGGATCCAGAAAGTTCTACCACGCCCGAGTAGCGACAACATTTAATCAATGAGGTAAAACTACCTTATTTCTGGGCTTAGTTATCTTTTCTTTTTGAGGGTATGGGGTGGGATAGGGCATTTTTGCGTTCTGTCGTCCTGCATACCCAGTGGTATCAGAATTCATTTAGAAATGAAGCTTTTACAATGTGGAAGGTTAGCATAGCGTAAGCTATTTGATTTTCTTGCAAAGCAGGCTTGTGTCACATGACATCCTGCGGTGCAGTTCATTGGTCCAAGTGAAAACACTCATTTTACAGTATCAAAACCTTTTCCGGATAAAAACATGTCACCCGAAATGTACAGAAAAACACAGTTAAGAAATACCCGCGCGCAACAGAGCTAATTTCCCCTCGTGGAGGCCCGACCTTTGCAATGAACATTGTGCCTTTACAGTATTCTTCACAAACAGGTGAGTTGTGAATCACGAGAAACAAACCAATATGCCTTTGTCGTCCGACCGGGATTCAGACCTCGTTCTTATCTTATGGCTGGTGAACATTGTGTACAATTCGACGGTCGAAAATAAAGAAAGCAAGAGGATTTCAAGAAGCTAGTCATTTGCTGTTCCATCAAAATTACAAGCAGGCGTGGCTTGATTTCTACAAGATTTCAGATTATTATCTGACCAGTCGCAAACCAGGTGCGCGAGGCGTCCTTCATCTTGAAATAATTAACCGTTGCAACCCAAGCGAGATGATGCTTTAGGCCCACACCGTCCAATGAGCAGGAAGCGAGGAGAACGTAGGCAAGAGTGCGTATGTGTGGATGGAGAGGGGAGAAAGGTGGATGGGGGGGGTTAAAAAATAAGCAAACGGAGTGAATCGATTTGTCAGGCCTCTTTCATTCGGAAAGTCATGCTGTGAAAAAGAAATAATGAAACCACGGCAGACCACATAAAAACCTCCACAGAACTATGGATTTCTACCTGGTGATAATGTTTGGTTATCCGCATACAGACTCTCTCTCTCTCTCTCTCTCTCTCTCTCTCTCTCTCTCTCTCTCTCTCTCTCTCTCTCTCCAAGCCGCTGTTCATTGTGAGTCAGTTAATTTATTGTTCTTTAAAAGTATTAAGGTGTAGATCTGTGTACTCCCAATGATTTAGTATATGGTGAAACAGATTTCCCACGTATGTTAATGATGCGGGTTACTGCCTTTGATACTGGTTTAAGCTATTACATGTGGATGAACATACCTGATATAGCGTACCTGATATAGCGTATGAAATGCTGTATGATTTAGATGCCAGGGGAAAGAACTGGGTTTCAAATGTGTTTATATAGCAGTGGTTTTGGTGACGTGTGGTCAAATCAACGTGTGGGAAATGAAAATAGCTCTATAGCAATGTTTCGTCAGCGTTTGACTGACTGTAGATGGCAAAACTGGAATAACCACATTTACACTAGAGAAAGATTTCATTTGTATAGAACGTTTTGTAATATCCGTGATTTGAAGCAATATTTGAAAGCAATATGGACCGAAAACTGAAACGTATGATGACTAGGTTTAGACTGGGTATATCTGACTTGAATGTATGTCGTTTTAGGCATACATCTTGTGATGATTGCGATCTTATGTGTTCATTGTGTCAGATGTCCAAATAAGATGAGATACACTTCGTTCTTTGTTGTCAAAGATTGAAATAAATTACAGAAAAAAAAATGGAACCTAAATATTATCGAGAGCCTTGTTTATTCAAACTAAGTTTACGCATGGCATACACTAAACCTGATGTTATACGAAATTTTTATCGGTTTTTGTATAAGGCTTTTAGATATAGATAAGTAGCTACTTCATATTACCCCTTCATGAGGGGCTGAGGCCCATATGAATAAACAATCATTCATTCAAAAAAATCATCAATTAATTAATTGATTAATTAATAAATTCTCTCTCTCTCTCTCTCTCTCTCTCTCTCTCTCTCTCTCTCTCTCTCTTGTACAGACATACCAATAATGCAATCATCTCTCACCCTCCTTCTCCCTCACCCTCGTGCGGGCGATCATTTTGTCTTCTTACGACTATTTACAACATGCAATTTTTTTTTCGCTTTATAAACTGGCAGATCGATAGTGATTTTTTTTTTTAATCTTCTCTGTTATGTGTAGTCAATGGTCTCCGTTGTCTTTTGCCATAATTGACTATAAAATACAAGCCAGGTGTTTTCATTTTATTGACTTTCTTAATTGGAATAGTCTTTCCTGTCGGCTTTGTTTGCCACCCCTAACCGCTTCTGGCTGTTCGTCTCCATTGCACGGTGATGATTGTGCGAATTCGACGGCCGTCCAGGGGATCTGCCTTTTTTCATTTTTTTTTTTTTTTCAATTATTTTTCTCACCTTTTATTCCCCGTTCTATCGCTGCACGTTTTCACCTTATTTATCACATTCCCATCCACGTCATAATAGTTCATTCACCTTGCTTATTTCTCGCAGCATCAGTACTCTCTCCATTCTCTTTCTTTTTTTCTTGATCTGAAACACCTCTTTCAGGTCTGTTTTTTTCTCTTTCCAGACCGACACACGATCTTTTTCACGCAATTAGATTCTTGGCTGTCGTGTTCCAAGAGGCAAGACCACACTACAGCATTTTAAAGCCAGTTTCTGTTCAGTGCGCAATACTGAAAAGGTGGACACGCATACATGCATGGTTTCAGGTTTAATTGGTATTTCTTTCTTCGGTATAATGTTAGACCGGACTTTCAGGTTTTTTGTTTGTTTGTTTGTTTGTTTTTCACAAGAGTGTCTGACTATCTCTGAGTCGGTAAGAGAGATGTGAGTCTATTCTATCCGCACTTTGGTCGATGGTTTCACCTATCCTGAATCGTTCTTCAAAATGAGAGGAACTACTGTGTGTTATTGTGTGAGTCCTTTAGAACCTTTGTCGTGTGTACGTGCATTTGTGTGCGTGTGTGTGTGTGTGTGTGTGTGTGTGTGTGTGTGTGTGTGCGCGCGCGCGCGTTTGTGTGTAATATGTTTGTGTGCACTGCGTATCTTACCCTCATTGCACCAGCAGAATCGACGTGGTCTCCTTGATTGTTAGGTATATCTCCGAAGCCCGTCTATGAGCTGAGCTGCCAATCAACCAGACAGCCCTGCCCATCCACACGTCCTGCTGTGATACCTATTTCATAAACGGCGGGAGTTGGGGGGGGGGGGGGGGGGGGGGGGGGGGGGGGGGGGCTTTGGCAAAGATAGAAAATTATTCGATTTCAGGAACACATGGTTGACATACGAGGCTTTTGTTCCACGAACCAAAATAAAGGCTCGTCATAGCAGGCGAAAAGAAAGTGATATCGTCTGATCCTTTATATTGAAAGCTTAGACAATAGACGGCAGACAAGACAACACCACAACCACCAGAAAGCAATTACAGCTCATGCTCGTTTTACAATGAGAACACGAAAAAAGTGCAGTCGCTCGCCAGCTTCAGAGTTAAAATTGTAACAATGAAGATATTGTTATTAGCAAAATTGTCTACCAAATATAAGCTTACTTTAGACTTCTGATTTCTATCATATACATAGCAAATATATATACAAATTCTTTTGGCAGGAAAATAATGTCAGCAGGAATACTTTGAAAAAGAGGCAAACTACAAAGATGATGATCTCAATATGATAAACATTGTCCAATTTCAACCAGCTTTGCACTTAATAGTGGGTAGGGTAAGTGTCTGAAGAAACAATAACAAAAACAAGTAAAGTTTAGTTTTAAGTACCAGATTAGCATCCAGAAAATTCACGAGAGAGGACGACTTTTTATTTAGGTCAACTGTAAAAACCAAATGAACTCGACGAACAGTTTTAAGGCCGACTGCTAAGACGAAAGTTCGCTGTAATCCTTGAGAACCTGATTGTGTGTGCGTGCACGCGCGCGCGCGCGCGCGCGTGTGTGTGTGTGTGTGTGTGTGTGTGTGTGTGTGTGTGTGTGTGGTAATACAATAAATCATTTGCAACAGTCATGTAAAGAAATAGAAAGATTTCAATGTCAGTATTGTAAAAATTTAATTTAAAAAATGAACGTGGGAATCCACTTTCCTTTGTGAGTCTGTAGTTGTGAGCGTCAACACATACGCAAGCACGGACGCACGAGCGCGCGCACAGCGCGCACACACACACACACACACACACACACACACACACACACACACACACACACACACACACACACACACACACACACACACACACACACACACACACACATACACACTGACGGACTGAAACCAATTTATTGTCACAAAAAACTCGTGGTTGTACTGATATAAAAAAAACCATTATGAAAAGAATGTCAACATTTTGTAATATAAAAAATGACTCTCTCTCTCTCTCTCTCTCTCTCTCTCTCTCTCTCTCTCTCTCTTACGCGCGCGCACGCGCGCACACACACACACACACACACACACACACACACACACACACACACACACACACACACACACACACACACACACACTGACCGACTGAAACCAATCTATTGTCAGATTAACCCATAGTTGTACTGACATTTAGAAAAACATTATGAAAAGAATGTCAACATTTTTTATAAAAAAAAAAAAAAAAAAAGGAATCTGAGATCAGATAAGATAATGGTGCGTTTAGTCCAGCCGACCGCAAAGGGCCATGTCAGGGCTGTCACCGCGTTAAAATCAACTCACAAGTCATTCATTCACACAGTTCTTTAAAATACATCTTCTAAAAAACCCATCCGAAAGTTTGTTTATTTAAAAAAAAAAAAATAAACATAAACAAAAAAAAAAAACTTTCCACTGTAAAATCTCAGATCCGATGAACAATATTAATCTCTTTCAAGAACTCAAAGATCGCGTCAGGCCTTGTCTCTGAACAAGGTTTTCATGGAATCTGCTGTAAAATGTTTGTGTCTCACATCATGCAAGTCTCAACACTCTAAAAGAACATGTTTCATTGTGAGTGGCACATGACATGGAATGCACCATGGAGCCTCGTCGTTCTTTAAAAGGAATCCCTCTCTCTCTCTCTCTCTCTCTCTCTCTCTCTCTCTCTCTCTCTCTCTCTCACGCACACACACACGCTCATGCACACACACACACACACACACACACACACACACACACACACACACACACACACACGTTTGTCGGTGTTATCTTCCACTATAAACTTTTTTGGAGTAAACATATTAATTACTTTGTACAGAAGGCTAGGAAAAAAATTGTATTAGTACATGTACTTTCTGGCATACGTCTGATTAACTGGGGATCTAATCTTGTCCATGTCGCTTTAGGGCTAGTTCTTCAATTCTGTCGTACAGCCAAGAAGCATTTTTCACAGCTGCAAAGACAGATTTTCTTAAGTTAACAGGTATTGCCTCGTTAGCCTTTAAAATTGCATTAGAAGTCTTCCCCAATAGGCTTCAACTGATTTGGCATACAAGGAAGCTGATTTGTTACCCTTAAATGAACACAGGTTAAGTTGCACCTGCAAGAGGTGGCACTAAAATTAAACAATTTTCTTTTAAAACTTCTTCATTTTTTTGCTACTGTTTATGTTTAAAAAAAACATTTTTGGGTGAATTCAAAGCTCTTGTGGACCACAAATGGGGGGCAAAATAATGAAAAATGAAAAAAAAAAAAAAACGGTTTATAACAAGAACTGTATTTTTTATTATCATAGCAGATATGTTAGACACTTGAAACATGACTTTCTTGTTTTGCTGAGCTATAGTGATGCAATACAAAAGGATTTTTATATGTCTAAACTGCTTTTTTCTATAATTTTTTTTCCATGTGATGCCATCAGGCTTCGCGTTTTATTGCTTTTGAATTTTTCAAATAGAGATAGCAAATGATA
>JADBJO010025198.1:10000-24092 GCA_016801955.1 Conus betulinus
CTTACGGGAAGCTTGTCACGGAATACATTTTTGCTTCTAAACTTCACAGGAGGCATTATTGCAACAAAAATATTCCACAACCTTGGAATAGTAAACAAACTATGCCTTCACCCAGGCAGACAAGAGATGTATCTGCGCATGCGTAATGAGATTCCGTGCATGAATGTCCGATATTTCTTTCTTTTTTTTTTTTTTTTTCTCTCTCAGTTAGTTGAGCAATTTTCACACACACACCTCCTTCGAATAAAGTCCTTTTTTTTTTCTTTTTTTCTTTTTTTTTTTTTTAACTAAGAAAAATATGAAAACAGACAAAATGAACACCACAGATGGTTTTGACAGACTGTATTGAGCACAAAAACACGTAACACCAAAAACATGATTTTTGACAGAAAAAATGGTCAAATTTTCGTGCCACCTTTTGCCTTAAGGTATTGTAATTTTATTGACAATTTCTTGGGTGGCATTTTCTACGTCATCATACATATATAAAAATTTGACCCATATAAAAAGGTTTATTTGTACCCGCTTGGCCTCTGGATAAAAAATTGCATCAAATGATTTGATCTTGATAAAATGTAGGTCGGTGTTTGTTGCTATGTTTGCATAATACATTATGTTTGTAACTGAATACATTGTCTAAGAAAAGGTCATTTGTGTAATTTGTAATATACTAGTCACATAAAGTTAAGCACAGGCCTTTGCACACAGGGGGTTGATTCATCCCTTCAAAAAAACATTGTTTTTTTTGTTATGCGGCAACCAATGATGGAATCTCACACAGCAGTGTGTAATCCAGCCTGTGTCAACTGGTAGTGCGCACGGGGGTCTTGGTGACCTCGTTACCGCGCGGGATAAAAAGTGCAAAGTTGCGTTAACTGTGCCTGTTTTGCATCAAGCTTGCTGGCGACACAAGATGTGTAAAATGAAAAATTCTTTTTTCCCGTGCAAGAGCAGTCTCTCAAGTGAGTTTTATGCCCTTCTTTTGGCTGTTTAAAGCGCGGGGTTGGTTACTGTCAGCCCTTTTCTCACCATGCCACCACGAAGAAAACTTAGCACCTTTGACAAAACCAGGGCGATTGCGTGGATACAAGATGGCATTGCAAAGGCTGAAGTGGCGCGACGACTTGGTGTGCATCATTCAGTTATTGTTAGACTGAATCAGCGTTTTAGGGCGACCAACAGCGTTGAAGAGAGGCCACGGTCAGGTCGGCCTAGGCAGACTACTCCCAGAGAAGATCGTTTCATCGAGAGGCAGGCCCTATTGCAGCGGGATACCACTTCCACCAGCATCCAAAGGCAGCTTCATATGGCAAATAACACCATCCTCAGCCGTCAAGCCATACGAAACCGTCTTCACCACTTCGGCCTCAGATCACGTCGCCCAGCTGTTCGACCATGACTGCTAGCAGCCCATAGGCTGGCTCGCCGAGCTTTCTGCCATCGTCATGTGAGATGGAACCAACAACAGTGGTCCCAGGTCCTCTTTTCAGATGAGTCGCGGTTTAGTCTTGAACACAATGACGGCCGAACTAGAGTTTGGAGGCGTGTTGGTGAACGTTACATTGATGCAGCTGTTCGCCAGACCAGGGCCTTTGGGGGAGGATCTGTTATGGTATGGGGTGCCTTCAGCCTCCACCACAAGACACCACTCTACCATATTGATGGAAACCTCACAGGCATCCGCTATCGGGATGAAATCCTGGCGCCTTTCGTTGTTCCGACCATGCAACGGATAGGACCCATGGCAGTCTTCCAAGACGACAATGCTCGGCCACATAGGCCCGGGTGGCCGAAAACTTCATTGTGCAGGCCGGCATCAACAGGATGATCTTCCCGGCGTATAGTCCCGACCTCAATCCCATCGAGCATACGTGGATGAGTTGGGGAGATGTGTGAAGGAGAACCATCCACCTCCCAGAGACCGCCAGGATCTCTTCCAAATGCTGCAACTGGAATGGCAGAGAATCCCTCAGAGGGTCATCAGAACACTGGTCAACTCGATGAGGAGTCGCTGCGTGGAATGTCTCGCCAATGGCGGTGGCCACACCCACTATTGAAATGATTTTTGTGAACTGAACAGATTTTGCGAACTTTGATTTCGACCCATCCTCTGTTTAATTGTCTGTAAATCAACAACCGTTCATTCGATCCCAATGAAATTCAATGTACGTTGGAACAAGATAATAAATTAAATCTGTTCCCAATTTCAAAATCGTGGCTTTTATATTTTGGAAATTATGCGGGTACATGTAAACTGTGCTTAACTTTATGTGACTAGTATATATATTACTGAAACTGTCAATGCAGATATACCGGTCTTTGCAGTTTGAACATGTCTATGCAGAGGGGTGGCTGGAAAGTTTTTTTCATTATTAATGAATATGCCGATTCTGGCCGTGCTACCGAATGTAATCGAAAAAAGAATAAATTCAGTGTTAAGATTTATCAGGAATATACGCGTGGATTTAACACAGACAGACCCGGCGCGCACGCATGCAACCACACACACACACACACACACACACACACACACACACACACACACACACATGCACACACACACACACACACACACACACACACACACACACACACGCAGAGAGAGAGAGAGAGAACTTATGCAAATAGCAAAGTGCTTTCCATGCATCAAATGAATAGATTTTTATTAACGCTCTCCTTCCCCTCGCTTCTTTTTCTTTTTTTCTTTTTTGTTTTCTTTTTTCTTTTTTTTTTTTTTTTTGTACTCCCAGTACTATAAAACAGGGAGTACTTTAGAATGGGAACTAAGAATTGCTGTCTGTGTGTCCGTCCGTCCGTGGTCAAAATGTGCTCCACTCGCTCCAGACAAAAACTACTGGGGCGATCTTCCTGAAAATTTGTAGGTATCTTCATTGTGGATCACGAATAACGCCCGATGTTTTAGTTTACCCCGTTGTAGCCTTACTAACGTCTGTAACAGTCTGTAACGGTTTTTTTCTTCGTTATGGAATATCTCAAAAGCGCTTGGCCGATCTTTCTGAAAATTTGTTGGTATGTTCATATGGGTCACGAATAATGCCTGATGTTCTAGTTTACAGTTAAAGCCGTTACTAACGGCTGTGACGGCCTGTAACGCTTTTTCTTCTTTATGGAATATCTCAGAAAGTGCGTGGCCGATCTTTGTGAAAATTAGCAGGTATGTTCATTATGGGTCACGGATGATGCCGATGTTTAGTTTACCCCGTTATATCGTTACTAATGGCTGTAACGGCCTGTAACGGTTTTTTCTGTGTTATAGAATATCTCAGAAAGCACTTTGCCGATCTTTCTGAACATTTGTAGGTATGTTCATTGTGGATCACGAATAATGCCCAGTGTTTTAGTTTACCGTTTTTCCGTTACTAACGGCCTGTAACGGTTTTTGTTCTTCTTCATGGAATATCTCAGAAAGTACTTGGCCGATCTTTGTGAAAATTAGCAGGCATGTTCATTATGGGTCACGAATAATGCCCGATGTTTTAGTTTACCGTTATAGCCGTTACTAACGGCTGTAACGGTTTTTTTCTTTATGGAATATCTCAGAAAGTACCTGGCTGATCTTCTTGTGAAAATTAGCAGGTATGTTCATTATGGGTTACGGATGATGCCCGATGTTTTATGCTTTATAAAACGGTCACCGATGTTTAGTTACTAACGGCTGTAACAGCCTGTAATGCTTTTTCTTCTTTATGGAATATGTCAGAAAGTACTTGGCCGATCTTTGTGAAAATCAGCAGGTATGTTCATTATGGGTTACGGATGATGCCCGATGTTTTAGTTTACCCCATTATCGCCGTTACTAACGGCTATAACGGCCATAACGGTTTTTCTTCTCTGTGGAATATCTCAGAAAGTACGTGGCCGATCTTTCTGAAAATGTGTAGGTATGTTCATTATAAATGACGGATGATGCCTCATGCTTTCTTAAACGTTATATCGTTACTAACGGCTGTAACGGTTTTTCTTCTTCATGGAATATCTCAGAAAGTACTTGGCCGATCTTTGTGAAAATTAGCAGGTATGTTCATTATGGGTCACGGATGATGCCCGATGTTTAAGTTTACCGTTTATAGCCGTTACTAACGGCCCATAATGGTTTTCTTCTTTATGGAAAATCTCAGGAAATTCTTGGCCGATCTTTCTGAAAAATTTGTAAGTTTGTTTATTATTGGTCACAGATGATGGCCGATGTTTACCAGAATAGCCATTACTAACGGTTACACCAGCCCAAGGCGGTTTTTACTCTTTATGGAATATATCACGCGTATTCAGGATAATGGGAGTACGTTTATATGCTTTCTGTTTAAGTCTAATATCACCAAGTGTGAACAGACTCAAAATTAAAGAAACACACACACACACACACACACACACACACACACACACACACACACACACACACACACACACACTTTGTTGCACACATATATACGTTCAAAAGTATGTACGTACATGTATATATACATACATGAAAACTTCCAAATATGTTGCACTTTGAACTCGTTGCTTGTTTTAAAGTTTCTTGAGGAGTGCTAAAGCCGATCGATTAGAGCGTCAGACTTAACTGTATATGATTCTTTTATTGTAAACGTCTGTGTAGTGATGTGACAGCCATGATATGGCCTCTCGCGGTCAGCAGGGCTATAAAAAAAAACATGAATCGAATTGAATTGGGTTCACAACAAGATGCCCTCGGTGAGAGAGGAATGGAGCCAAATTTCAATGTTTCTATATTAACTAGTTCAGCATACAGATATCAGATTATTCAAATTACTTTCGTGAGGATAAGCACGCAGATCATAGCCACACTGCTCAGACCACATAATGCATGTGAACACAAGATAGATTTAGACAGCGTGAACAGTCAGCCTTTCATGCCCTTAGACGCTTACATAAGAAACCCATACCTCCAATAATGCCTCCATTGCTCGCTGGAGTAACGCTGTCTTGGTGGAAACATGGACAGTATCAAAAAGTCTTTGCGCGAGATTACACAATTAGTTTAAACTATGGCAAGTTTAAGACCAGGATACATGCCGTAGATCGGGGTCCGGGGTCAGATGATTGAAACGTCTGCCTGCGGAGGAGCTGACGATCTTTATATCGAACCATTCGTGGGATGGATTTTTTTACTTTTTGGGCCTCAAAGCCCTGTCTGTCCACCAGACAGACAGCTAAGTACCTGAGTCGGTTCGGGGAAGGGTAAAAAACGGCTGAAAGAGTGGAATTGGTTTCCGCCTTCCATCATGCCGTGCTCTGAAACGGTGAAACTCTGAGAGTTCGCTGTCCTTGTGGCCAGTAGGTTATGGGAACTTTAGCTCTTTTTGAAACATGCCATGGTGGTGGATTTCGGCTAGAACCGGGGTTTAGAATCCCGACCATCAGAATCGTTAACCACTGTGTGTGCGGAATTAGCCACTATAACTGTTCGGAACTCACTGCCTCCCACTTCATAAAATCTACCTACCATGCCTGCTTTGAAAGAACAGCTAAAACGCTATCTTTTCAATCCAACACAGTAAGTTGTACCGTAAGTCAGTTGTGAACTGTTAACAAAAGAATAAATAAATGAATGAACAGTGATTGAAATGTGTAAGAATTACACTCAAAAGTCATAATGGTAATAACAACGATATAATTAGGATTTTTAAAAAAAAAAAAAAATCTGGCATCTTTCTGCTGCTTCAGGCGCCAATGTGAGAGGCGACAACGGAAAATGCATGCATGCGAGCTTTTCATTGTAATGGGGTATCGACATTTGTAATTCAGCATTTTAGATAAGCTTGACAGAAGCTAGGAACAACATATACATGCTGTCGGAGAATATTTGTGTGTTAAGTGTATCTTAAACTAATTTTGATGTTGATTTTTTTATTCTTTTCGGAGTCGAAAATGATATAGCATGAATTTCTACAGTATGATTTATTTGTGGTCTACACCACTTAAGTCCACATTCTGACATGTAATATATTCCATTGCTGTCGCCGAGTATAGTTGGAAACTCATTACCACTACCTGGAGCATCTACCCATTTTAATTATGATACACGTAAGCCATGTTTTCATCTCAGTTTTCTACAACTTAAACACACACACACACACAACACACACACACACACACACACACACACACACACACACACGACACACGAATCACGTGTCACCACTTGTAGAGCTTACAAGTGTTGTAGTGCTCTGTAACCAATACAAGTTTATTTTAACCACACACCACACACACACACCACACACAAACACACACACACACACACCACACATATATATATATATATATATATATATATATATACATACATACATACATACATACATACACACACAAGATTGTTGTGTGTATTTCGGTACAATTGTACAGGAATTTGGGGGTTAAACTTAAAGAAAGACATACAAGTAATTGAAACACGGAGTTATTTGGAGCCCAAGTAAAGACATGCCGAAGAAAAACCATTCGCGTGTGAGTTAAAGTCTTTCCGATAATGTGACACATTTCCATTGTGCCAAAGGCATGGCTCGAGTATACTGGATTTGCATCCGTATTTGAATGCAGATTTTATCGGTAATGTACCATGCCGGACTAAACACACGCGACCAATAACACTTGTACAACACATGGTCAGTGTTACAGGCGTTCGCACAGAACTGTTATTCCCATATTATAGTGTGTGTGTGTGTGTGTGTGTGTGTGTGTGTGTGTGTGTGGTGTGTATGTTATGTGTGTGTGTGTGTGTGTGCGAAGATCTGTTGTCAGCTGCTAACTAAATCCCTGACAGAATTTTTTTTTTTTTTCGTTTTTCACATGTTTTTTGATGAAGCCCCACAATGAACTTGCCTGACTGCTTCTTTCTGACAATTAGGCAGATGGCCATTCAGATGTGAATCATGTGCCTCGTACCTTTTTAACCAGGAAAGGGCTGCTGATGATTTCTTTCAAGGATCAAAATTGCAATTACCAGTAGATCAAGAAGAGCTAGAAACTAATCTTGTGGAGAACCTATTTAAACTTTCAGGGCCTTTCTTGGATAATGAAGATTCTGTTTATCCCCTTCGTCATTTCCCTCTCAGCATGTCTGTCTGTTAAACGCTATTGAATGTGGTGTTGTTTGACACAAATATCCATACTTATCTCAGCAAATAAGGACACAATGACTTTTTAATATCACTTCACACACACACACACACACACAACACCACATACACACACACACACACACGCATGCACGTGCGCGCGCTCTCCTCACACACACACACACACACACACACACACCACGTGCACTGAAGCGCCCGTAGGCCATGCTCTCGCGCGTGCCACGCCCGGTGTGTGTGTGTGTGTGTGGTGTGTGTGAGAGAGAGGGAGGGGGGGGGGGGGGGGGATATTTGACTCACTTGTATTCAACCACATATTGTATTAGATTGATTCAAGACAGCTGTGGTAAGAAAATATTCCAAACAAAAATATACACACAACAGAATGTAAACTAAACCTTATTCAACGCACAATGCAAAAAAATAAATGAATGTTTGATATGTGTCTTCTTTTGAACGTTACAGAAGACAGACATGAAAAAGCTTTCGGCAGAAACAGTATACGCATTTAAAACAGGTCACCAGTGTACAAGGCGTAGGTGGTGACCACGACTTGTGTAGTGTGTAACAGTCTCTCATGTGAAAAACAGGTTTCTTGTTCATTTTTTCCCTTTCTTTTTGAGGGAGCTTGGGGAGGGGAACGACGGGGAGTATGGGGTGATAACGTTTCACTGACGTAAGAATTATTTCAAATCCGTGTCTTGGTTTCATTTTAAGTTAAATCTGGTCTCTGACTGACTGGACGTGACTGGCCTGTGTTCGTTTTTTACAACAGTAAAATTCTGATGGCTCTGTCTGTGAATTAGAGGACAATACTCCTTTCACCAGTTTATGACTATTTTTTTGCGCACAGGAAAAAAAATTACCGCTGAACATAATTAGCAAAATAAAGATGTCCTTTTTTTGTTTTTATGCTTTTGGACCATATAGGGACAACATTTTTCTTGACTGTAACCGGGGTGAAATGAATTTCAAACGGACAGAAGTTAAATTAGAACGGAGATGTTTAAACTTCCTCTTTGTTTTTTCATCTCTCTATCTCTCTCTCTCTCTCTCTCTCTCTCTCTCTCTCTCTCTCTCTCTCTAACAAATATATAAGTCGTTTAGTGATTCAATTTCTTTCTGTCAGTTTCCCTGCGATTTACAGGATTAGTGGGTTAAAATGCAGGCTGTTGTTGTACTCTGTCCCGTGTTCCGTTTGCTTGCACGTTCCGTGTCAACGATGGTTGATCATCAACCTCAAAACGAAAATCAGGTGCGTTGTTTTCAATGTTACTATACAAAATACGTTCCTAAAATGGGGACAGACGATGCATGTCGGCAACACGTAACGCTGTTAGCTTTCTCCGGTCATCGTACTGCCTTTCTGAATGCTTTGTTCTGTTTACCAAGCATCCAGACAAGAGCTGTTTTGTTTTTAGCATAATCAGACACTGTGTCATCAACAACGCTTAGTGGCCTTAACTCCGGCAACATGGATTTGTGTCGAGTACAGTTGAATATAGATGACATTTATATCATTTGCTGGCGACGCTGATTTCCACGTCATAATTTTATCCGTTTTCGCACATAGGAACCCACAGAAAGATACACTTAATCTCAGCAGGTATAGAACGCTCAAGGAACACACAAAACAAATGAAACAGAAAATGCTTACACACCACACACACACACACACACACACACTCTCTCTCTCTCTCTCTCTCTCTCTCTCTCTCTCCTCTCTCTCTCAACCCACCCACACCCTCACTCTCTCTCTCTCTCTCTCTCTCTCTCTCTCTCTCTGTCAAAACACAACGAACACACGCACGCACGCACGTCGCACGCACACACAGCACACACCACACACACACACACACACACACACACACACACACTGATAAATACATTGGCAGCCGTAACCTCAAGCACCCTCAATTCCTGGAATTATTCTCTGAAATCAGATGGATACAAAAATAGTCTTCGCTTGGGTTCCTGTTACCGCACAAAATGCACAAAATGTCACCACTGCAACAGTATTCACTGCACAAAATGTCACAATTTGCACAAAATGTCACAATTGTGACAATTGTGCACCTGTATGCATTTTTGAAATCACTGCTGCACAAATTGTCACTACTCTCTTTTCTGGTGGATGTGGGTGTGTGAGTGGGTGATGGATGGCGTGAATATGGCTCTATGACGTTCACGTTATTATACCATTAATTAAATTTATTTGTAATTTTGTATTATTTTTTGCGTTTTTACAATTATGGCTTGCAATTTATGATTTTCAATTTGTAATATTACATATACTTTAGTCTGATATTCACTGCATATGTTTACGAGGTGACAGACCGGACGAAATGGACCATGTTGGTTGATGAGGCTATTGAAAACAAACATGAGTTTGTCTGGGTTGTTGTCAGTTGTTTTCCCCAAAGCGGTGCACCAGTGCCTGCAAGCAAGTTTGGAAAAGCTAGCTGAAAGATGTGGAAAATATCGCAGGAAAAAAGGAAATTGGTGTGTTCTGGCGAATCAGCGCTAGACCAAATTGACCTTGATCTCTTGACACTGGATTTGTTTTTTTCGAACAATATCAGCTATAGCCTTCCCTAATCACAAACAAATTTGATGAAGACTAGAGACTGTCTTAAGTGGTTTGAAGGAGAACATTGCCGCAAATGTCCGTTATTGGCCGACCGTAGGAGCACACGACGCACATTCACACAAAACACACCACACCACACACACACACACACACACACACACACACACGAAAAAAAAAACCAGACATGAACTAACATTCATGCCCGTCTGCTCGCTTTCTGAAAGCGGACGACTACCGAGACTGAAAGAATATTGTGACAATTTTAAGTGCAAGAGTGAATTACGCAAAATGGGGCAATAGGCAAGCAACCAATTGGCACAACTGCGAGGTAGTAGACATATATTGAATGAGCAGTCCTTCACTGCACGAATGTACCAACTGAATCACAACAATGTACCATCCGTATAGAGTATTTTTGTGCAGTGGTGACATACATTGTGCCAGGTAAAGGCTTCCCAGCCAATAAGGCTGCGTTCGAGGCAACTAGTTGGATTGATCAATTTGTCAAAGTGCCAAAAAAAAAAGAACAAAGAAAAAAAAAAAAAAAAAAAACAAAAAAAAAAAAAAAAAAAAAAAACAAAAAAAAAAAAAAAAAAAAAACAAAGAAAAAAAAAAAAAAAAAAAAAAAAAAAAAAAAAAAAAAAAAAAAAAAAAAAAAAAAAAAAAAAAAAAAAAAAAAAAAAAAAAAAAAAAAAAAAAAAAAAAAAAAAAAAAAAAAAAAAAAAAAAAAAAAAAAAAAAAAAAAAAAAAAAAAAAAAAAAAAAAAAAAAAAAAAAAAAAAAAAAAAAAAAAAAAAAAAAAAAAAAAAAAAAAAAAAAAAAAAGAAAAGGAAAGAGTTGAGCGACTTCTATTCCTCCCGCCGAATCCTGAACCGTGAAGCCAGGCTTACATACAAATGACTTCTGTCAAGACGAAATGGAACTCGCAGATGTAACAAAACGGGCCCAATCCGTCCAAACCTGGAAAGAGTTGTGACATATGTTCACAAGGCAGCCCGTAAAAAGAAACATTCCCCGTGCTATTTTGTCACACCGGGCCACTTGTTTTTACACCCATTCTGTCTTTTAAACCGTGACGAGCTGCCCGTGGTTGCATTCCATGTCATGTGCCATCACATGAACATGTATCTTTAGAGTGTTTGGGACTCTCCAGTGATGCAGAGCATTAAACAATTTTCATCATACTCCAATGGAAAAACCATTGTCCCACTACTGCATTGATCACTATGTGAGAGATCATAATATAATTTACAATTGAATCAAGAAGCTAATAATAAATAAGAAGAAAAATGCATTGGTTGTGTTTAAAGATGTTGTGTGAAAACATTTTGGAACATGACATGGTGAGTTTTCTTCAGTGCGGTTGAGAGCACTGAAATAGGCCCTTTGCGGATTGTCTGCCCGCTAAAGCAACATAAACCAATGACACTTACCCCCAGTCCAATATCAACCCCCCAGACTCCCCTCCACAAACACCACCCACCCTTCCAAAACCCCCCCCAACCCCCCTCGACAAACACAAAACCCACCACCATCAACCAATCACCACAAAAGAGGGAGCAGCTCCCCAGCACCAGGGGATGAAGCCTACTACCCACGGATAAGTCCAATTACTTCGGCACAACGTTAACATAACCACGTGATAAATCTTATGCTTACCTGTCAGATGGTTTGACATCATTAGTTCTGTCCCACTCGCATGGAACAACACACGAGTTCCCAAACATGAGCATCACGCAGGTACGAGCAGCGATCCGAACGAGGACATGCAGAATACCATCTGAAATAACAGAAGTAGGGCCGCGTGCGAACTAAGGTGCAGGTCATTAAGAAACTTACTTCGATTCAGTGAAGTCATGCAAGTCACTTTATAGACCGTTATAATCACTTGCGTTGCTTAGTCCGGGCAGAAGCGGTGTGCGGCTAGCTAAAGGAGCTCTGCCCAAGAAAACAAGTCAAAGAAACTGAGAAAGAGTGGGAAAACGACCAAGAATACAGAGACGAACAGGGGAAGAGAGAGGGATGAATGTTGGAGAGGACATACGCATGGAAGGGAACGGCCTGATATACTGCTGTCACAGTCATCGTGAAAGCAATGACCACACAAAGCCCAGCCACATAGGAAGAGGAGAGAGTTCTGCACCATTTGCATCTTTAATAAGTAATGCAGAACAGCAGAATATATACATTCAATGCTGTTGGCTGGTTGTAGTCTATTATGTGCGACTTGCTTTCAAATGATTTTTATTTTTCTTCACAGCCGATCTGTTCAAGCTAGCAGGCGTGCCTAAATTACCGCACCGGGTGTTAGGGATAATGTCATGATAGCTCGACAAAATCCCAATTATGGCTGAGGACACACTCACGCACGCACGCCACAAGCAGCCGCACGATATGCACGCCGCCGCTGCGCTATATACCTCATCTCTCTCTCTTTCTCTAATAGCAATAAGGTAATACAAGTTCGAAGTTGCATTTACCGTTCACAATGATACTTAATCCTTTCATATACCTGCTTTCTGACACACATGGTTCTCCACCGCCGTGAGAATGAACTGGATGGGACGCATAGCAAGTCGGGAGGTGGAAGGGGGGAATAGGAAGGCAAAAGTATGGGGAGGGGGTTGGGGGTTGGGATGGGTGTCCGCTAATGGAATCCATAATTTATATATTGAACGAAGAAAGCTTTCTATTGCCCAAACATATTAGAAAGACTATAGAGATGGATTAAATGCGATTCAGGTTATGTTTGACTTAACAGTGTACAATGTCGACGTAGTACTAGTGCGTGTGTGTATGGTGGCGTGTTGTTCGCAGCGCACAGCGAACCACAGTGCGACTAATGAGAAGTTGTAATACTATCCGTATATGTGTGTTGTTTCAACTGTACAACAGAATAATTACTAAAACAAATGAAAACTGACTGATTTATCAAATATGAAATGAACAGTATCTAACTTCTTTCGCAGCTAACTGTCGGTGTCTATGTCAAAGACATACTATGTTTGAGTGGGTGAAAAGCAGGGATAGGACGGGACGTGGTGAACGGGAATTCAGTTTTTCCAGACTGTGGACTATCACATCGGTTCCTCATGTTACTCATTGTTTTAAAATTTCGGACCATTCCGTTCGTCAGAAAGAGTACGCGCATGCGATTTAATTCGACGTTTTTTTTTGTTCCGAAACAAATAGGAAATAGAAAAAAATAACTAGGTAAATAACATACAAACAAGCAAACAAAATAATAGAGTCACAGTCTGTCAGACGGGCTCGATCGTCGCACCGCTTTCAGTCATACCCCTAATCTCCATTAAACGAGCTATATAAAAGGTTCGGTTAGTTCACACAAAAAAAGTGGCATAAAATATTACATGCGAAGTGTTCCGGACTGAGCATGTCAAGAAAGATATCTGAATTTTCAGTTTCGGATGGGTGCGCCTTAAAAACTGATATCGGTGAAAATATGCAAAATGGCATGACACGTGAGAAACCACATTGTGCCGTTTTTAGCTCTTTCTTTTGCCTGGTGAGTGTAGTGCAAATAATGGCTACTTTCCATTGAACTCGTACTTTCTGCTATGGAAGTGAAGTGCGTTTTATGTTCATTCCAATACATTCTGTACGTTCAAAAAACAAACAACACTGGTGCCATTTTTATTCTTTAGAAACTTATTTGAGCGCGAAAAAGAGACAAAAATTAATGTCATGCCCTTTAACTATTTATTTGAAATGAAAAGGTCTAAAGAGTACTCTGGTATAATGAATTTTGTTACGACTATACTCAGCTACTGTAAATTTAATCCTTGCTGTCCGTTCCCTGTCTTATTCTTCATGGCACTTTCAAGGGAGAAGGTAGTTACCGAAATTGCTGCCCTCCAGACTTGCTTTTTTGAGACGAAAAAAGTGAGAAAATGTTTGCTCCCACTCCATTGTCTTTTGCACTGGGCCGTTGGTCTCCTCCAGAAGGTATGAATACAAACATTACCCACACCCTTGTCACAATTTTCTCTCTCTTACTCTCCTCAACACCAAACGTCTGCTCACTCGTAGCCACAGCTAATGAACCACACGTGCAGAAGACGATCTACCTGCCACTGTTCCCGTAACTCCACTCACTTCATCTCTGCTTTTTAAAAGAATCATAAAACAAAACAACAAACAAAACAACAAACAAATTACCTATTCCTTAAGTCTGTTTATCCCATACCCTGTTTCTATTTATACCTTAATACAGCCAAATTCTTATTCCCTAATAGCCCATGTTCCCATGTTGAAGCATGTGTGAGGTATGTGTGTGTGGCCCTGTATGACTAATTTGAAAAGATTGATCGATTAGTATTGTTACGTGTGAGGTAATAACAATCCGTCATCTTTGCTGTCGTTTT
>JADBJO010025199.1:0-17500 GCA_016801955.1 Conus betulinus
AGTGGTGTGAGTGTCCAGAGAAAGACACTAGCACAGTAGCAGCTGTACATGGGTTTGGAAGTATCTTTTTTTATATATATGATTTTGCATTCGTTTTTAATGATCTGAGAGCTTTAGTATTATAAGTGAAAATTGTTGCTCTCTTGCACAGTCTAAGGATTATTTTCCGTGGTGAGGATTGTCCGTATAATTTCAGCTACCATGCCGTTTATTGTGTGTACGTGTACTGTCTTTGTTATTTCGTAACTTTTTTCCAGGATGTGACCTCTTTCTTTTTTCCCCAATCGTGTTGACAGCGTTGAGAATGTCATATGGTCAGTTGAGCTGTAATGATTTAAAAAAAAGAAAAAGTCAGGGTAACAGATAACTGGAATGACTAATGCCCCTTGCACATTGCAAGTTTAAGGATGTCAGAAAGGTAATGGGCATTGTGGACATCTATGGAAATGAGATCCCACCTCCACCTGCTCATGATTAAAGTGATCCTCCCAGGTTGCAAAGTGAGGCAACTGCAGGCGGAAATCTAGACAAATTTTTTAATGTAATTAACAGTGCACCGCCCCCCCCCCAAAAGTAGACAAACGAATCACAATCAAAAGACAAAACATGATGTGTTTTGACTATCTTGCCTGAAGAAGACCTGTGAGTTCGAAACATGCCGTGTTTTGTCTTGTGATCCCGTTTTGTCTACGTTTTTTTTTTGGCGGTTCACTATTAATTACATTTAAAATTTGTGATCCTCTCTATTGAGGTTGATTTTTTTTTTTTTTTTTTTTTCTTCTTAGGTTCCCAAGAGGCTTCAAATCTCTTCAACACAATCTCTTGAGTTTGTGTATTTTCATAGTAAACGGGCTGGTGGAAGTCTGTTGAATTTCGGGTTGAGTCATTGTAATTTGAAGGGCACTCAAGAGATCAGAGAGGTCAGACCTTGCTGAGGTCACAGGGATCCTGGCTCTGCCCTTTGACCCATAGCAGCTCATTGGATCCTTGCCAACATTGACAAGAGTTCATTCTGGGCCGTATTTCATCTTTCCAATATGTTAAGTGAAAACATCTGTTTCATGTTTCTTACCTATTGAATATGCGTGTTAAGCTTGTGTTTGTTGTTGGTTCAATAGCCTTGAAAAGGCTTTGTGTGGCTGGCTTGGCTTTATTAGCAGAACCAGAGCTTTGAGAGTTTGATCACAGTGTTAGTGTGCTTACAGTTTGGAATGTGGTGAAACTGTGGAGGTAAAGGTTTTGTTGATTTGTGAGGGATGGGTTGTATACATGTTGGGCAGCTATTGGCAACAGCTACACAGGTAATGTGCTGGTAGTGTTTTTGTCCAGCCTTTGAAATCTACTGATGTATTTCATTGTACATATACTGCATAAGTCTCTGAAATCTGGTCGTTTCATTGTACATACTGCATAGCAGCCTCTGACATCGACTGATCTGTTTCATTGTTTGTATTAACTACATAACATTTTCTCTCTCTCTCTCTCTCTCTCTCTCTCTCCTCTCTCTCTCTCTCTCTCAGGAGTTTTCACTTTCTCTTACTGTACATGACATTTTTCTCTCTGGGTTTCTCCCTGTCTCTGTTGTGTTTTTCAATTATTTATCTAATGTGTGCTTCTATGACCTGGAAGATTTTGTGGATTATGGTAGATCCTATTCATGTATTGTTTTTTTGTTTTGTTTTTTGTTTTTCGAGGAGGAGATTGGATGAATGGGGGTGGGGCTGTTGTTTCACATTGTTCATTCAGTGTACCCCAATGATTGATTAGAGGTTAAACGAAACATTTGTGTGTTTTGACCATGATATCATGTGTTCATGAATATAGATGTAGTGAGTATGAATGTAATTAAAAAAAAGAAAAAAGAAACGGTTGTGGGCTTGCGCTTAGTTCTTTTAATGTGTGCAAATATGTTTGTGTACATGGCCAGGGTGTGAAAAAAAGGATCTAACAATGGCCACTACATAACTGCCACAGTTTGGGTACTTAACCAAATGTTGCCTGATTTAAAAAAAAAAGAAAAAGAAAAAATGTAATATCAATTATTTCAAACATTTTCATCTGGCTTGTTCTGGAATATTTGAGGAACAAGAGGCATGCAACAATTTTTTTTTTTTTTTTTTTTTTGATGCTTAATTTATAATTGGTAATGAGATTCATAAAATGGAAGGTTTTAGCTAACTTTTTCTTAACTACTAGTAGGCCTCAGTTTGTTCCCACGTTTTCTTACTTGACTGAAAGTCTTAATCTCAAATCTGTGTACCTGTGAAATAAAAAGGCACCAAAATGTGTTCTCTGTGGTCATTGAAAACTCGTAAAAATGACTTTTTTTTTTTTTTTTTTTTTTTTTTTTTTGATTGGCTATGTACAGGGTCTGGAAATTTGAAGTCCATTTTCCAGGCCCTGGAAAAGTCTGGAAAATCGCACTATGGCCTTGAATAGCCTGGGAATTGAAGAATCAAGCACCATTGCTTGATATGCATGGCTGCTTTAATTTTCAGCATCATAAAGTATTTATGATGCCAAAAGAAAAAAAAGAATTATTCTGTGCCCGCAAATGTGATATTTCGTCTCTTGTGCATTTGTGTTTATAACATCACTTTCAAACATAGCATTATGAACAGAGTCTTGAAAGTGGTGTTGAAAATGCGGGTCTTGGCCTGGAAAAGTCTGGAATTTTGAGTTGCATATCCTGTATGAACCCTGTATATATATATATATGTGATAGTTCAATATTTCTAAACAGCAGCACAGCTCCAGTGTCATCAAACACCAAAGCAGTGGGAAGAGACATGTTTGAATAACGTGCTATGTTTTGGTGATCACTAGAGGCTTTCCAGTTCCTCTCCCCATTTAAAAAAAAACAAATCTAGAAGTGCTTGGTGTGTTTGTTCCATTTGTGTTACTTATAGGTCTAGTTTAATATCTGCAAAACTCCTGACATTGACGTTAACTGGAGCATCACCTCAGGCTCAGATTTTTAATGTGAAAATTTGTAAGATTGAGGGTTTTTTTTTTTTTTTTTTTTTTTTTTTATCAACATGAAATTCGATGTCTTTTGCATGAGGGTAACTAGAATTACTGGGTATTTGCTGCATTTTTGTGTAATTTTTATTGTGTTGAAGACCCAAGATTGTGGCTGTATTTCTTCTTACTGTCTTTCTGTCTGATTGTAAATATAGAGGTGTACAGTACATAGATCTTAGCATGTGGTATTTTTTTTTAAAGTAAATAACTCATGAAAATGATGAGATCCTTTCTTTTTTTTTCTTGAAAGAAACAAATAAAATCATTTACATTAACAGTCAGAATCCAAAAATCATTCATCAGCACTGATAAATATTTCCATTGTCTCAAATGTGAACATACTCTTATTTCACACTTTTATCCACTAAAATGCCAGGTCAAGTGACTTTGGCGGTACAGAAAGGTAGGGTAAATACTTTGAACATGTATCCATAGAAGTTGCTCATTTAACTTGTCCTGAAACACTTAAAATAGGTACCCGTAGAGACTAACCACGTGAGTTAGGGGACCTGGCTCAGTGAATCAAAGGGTCCCAGGTTCAGTTCCCA
Organism: Conus betulinus; assembly: GCA_016801955.1. Lineage (NCBI taxonomy): Eukaryota > Metazoa > Mollusca > Gastropoda > Neogastropoda > Conidae > Conus > Conus betulinus. The sequence goes on from JADBJO010025199.1 coordinate 3,573, forward strand.
CTGCAGACAAACAGATTAGATATAATAGAAGACAGAGTTCTCTTTCGGGACTCCAGCCCACAAGAATCCTTCAGACGAGACTGACACTAGTAAAACAGTAACTGAATGTCCTGTGTGTGAATGGAAGGAAGCATCTTTCTTGCATTGAATCCCATTCCATCACAGGAATGTAAGAAAATTGGGCATTTGTGGGATGGATTTCACACATGCACACATGCATGCACATGCGCGTGCGCGCACACACACATACAAAACACACACACACACACACACACGCACAGTGACACACACTTACAGTCACACATGCACGCACGCACACACACACACACACACACACACACACACACACACACACACACACACACACACACATGCACGCACACACACACTGGTTTCATGTATAGACATCTAACTTGAAGATGAAGCAAACAATCCGATTAAAAAGTTTTATCAACAGAGATGAATGTTGCAGTTCTACCTAACTGAGGAATGCCAAAGGTGCTGGGACATGTAAAGAAGTAAAAAATGTTCTCAGCTCTTTATGAATTAATTTTATGTTTATGAAATTTGAGCAGCGTTTGTGAAAAACTTAAGTGTTTTAAGTGCATTTAGAACATATTTCGGCAATTTGGCTTGATCCAAACACAGATCAGGTGGGTAATTTCTGAGCCTCCACCATTAGTGGTGTCATCACCATTTCTTTACAACAACAAAAAAAAAAAAACGTTTTTGTAAAAAAACTTTTTCACAGAAGACTTTAATTTGTCAACTTCAGAAAACTTTCAGAAGGGTTTAAAGGTGCAGAGTTATAATTTCACAAGAATTGAGGGAGGGTAGGAAAAGGGTTCCAGAATGTCACCTCCTGTAAATTCTTACTTTTTAAAAATTTCAACGAGAAAAAGCATTACGCCATCAAAGCATAGAAATCTGCTCTCAGCAAATATTTCAGTCGGTGTGGAGTTTGTGACACCTGCTGCTCAGCAGCTTTTTGGTGAGCAATCTGAGTTCAATGTACAAATTCTGTCCTAGTCCACCCTCCCCCATCCCCTTCATTGAGTCAATGAAAATTTTTGCTGCCCTTCCCTCTGTCCTTCTCTCTTTCACAATGATTTTTTTTTTTTTTTTTTTTTTTTTTTTTTTTTTTTTTTTTTTTTTGTCATTGTGGACATCTAAAAGGAAATTGGATTCCACCACCACCCACTCGTAAATAATGTGATCCTTCCTTTGAGGTGATTTTTTATTTTGTTTGTTTGCTTTTTTTTTTTTTTTTTAGATCCCCATGAGGCTTCAGATCTCTTGTACACAATGTCTTGAGTTTGTGAATTTTCATAGCAAACAAGCTGGTAGAAGTATATGAATTTGGGTTGAGTCATTTTAATTAGGACACTCGGGAGGTCGGAGACCACAGATCTTGCCAAGGTCATTGGGATTCTGGGTCTGCCCTTTGTCCCAGAGATGCTCAATGGATCCACACTGGTTAAATTGACTCAGTTTTATCTGTAGGCACATTAAGTCTTCTTCCTATAGATAGTTTTGTTAAAACCAGTTCCATAGTGTTAGGATCGGCTCTTCAGTCTAGATATGCTCTCCAAATGGAATGGGTTTGTCCTTGGGACAACTTGACACCAAGTTTTATTAACGTTACAGGATTTCGCTTATGACTGCAACTCCCAACGATGTGAGTCTGTCCGATCCTGTACTGTGCACAGAGGCATTGTTGTTACAGGGTATGGCTCATGCAAAAACAGCATCAAAGGTAGAAGGTGACACACAGTGTAGTCTCAAGTTTATGACGACTTGTGAGGGACTGTTGTGGCTGGGAGAGTGTAATAACAAGAAATCTCCTGTGAAGGTATAGTGTATGGATCTAAATGGGATCTAATATGTAATTAGAAATATGATGTTTAGAAATATGATGTTTAGATTTTGTTATCAGTTTTACTTCTTCACTCAGAAAAGCTGAAGTTGGATGGATAATGTTTTTGACAAATACTTAAACTTTCATTGAAAAGTTATGAATAGTTACTTTATTATGTGTTTGAATCAGCAAGCAGGACAAATTTAAAAGCATTGCTCTCATCAACAGTTTTGTCAGAAACAGGTCTGCACATCAAGTAACTACAGTATGGGGTTCATTTCATGAAAAAGTTTACCATATAAATTTAATGAATAAAGAACAGCCTTCGCTTACCTATTCAAATCCAGCACTTTGGACAGAAAACCGTGATGTCACTTGTGAGGCTGCCTGCATACTGCTAATGGTCAAAGAACTAATCAAATTTTAGCAGAAAAAAATGCATGTGATCGCTGGACAGTGTATCACCAAGGATATTTCATTTACAGAGGTTTCTTAGAGTGAAACAATAGATCTGGGCTTGTTGACACCTTGATACTGAAAGGTGGAGAGTGGACACAAACAGTAATATAATATGAGCGTTACATAGTGTATGTAGCCTTCCCTATTCCACAGAGTGGAAGCAGATCATTGCAACAGAAAGCGTCTTTGTCTTCACTGGAATCTCATCGATTCAGTCCAAAGGTTTCTGATGACCCACCTTTTCTAGACAACCCACGTTCATGCATGCTTGTGAGGTACTCCAACATTTTTACAGCACCAGCATAATGGCAGGTACAGCTTCATAATGGAATGTTCTAGACATGCAGCCAAATGCATAAATGTTAAGTATGAGAAGAGGTTTGAGAGGAGGGTGGGACGTGAACAGGGCTTGGCAATGCCAAGAATCTCCATGGCAACCTATTTACATGCACCAAAGAGGTACCAAGGTTTATATTGCTGACTTGCGTGTCAGTTGTTAGATCGGTCAAAATCCCCAAAGATATGAAATGGCTACTTTACAAGTGAAATTTGGATGGCCACACTGGCAGATCTGACCAGTAGTTGCCATTACAGTTGAGAAGGACCTGTATTCAAACGGTAAGCCAGTTTGCCTGTGGAGCTGACTGTCATAAGTTTCATCCACTAGTGGGGTTGGATATTTACAGTTTGAACTCACCCAGAGTCGCCCAATGTGGTACCTGATTCACATCGGGGGAAGGCTAAGGCAGCAGAAGGAAGGGGATGGGTTTCATGTTATGTGATGTTGTGCCGTGCACAGAGTGAATCTCTGGACATTTCAGTGCTGGCCAGGTCCTTAGAGCTGAGGCTATGGGACTGTGACCTTCTGAAACTGAGAAACACGGAAGAGTGTTGAGTGTGTGGGTCACTAACATTACCCTAAAAAACTGACATACAACACAAACTCCTGGAATACAATTGCATAGATACAGTGAACCAACTAAGGAAGGGGAAGATTCTCTGTCAGCACTGGCCTCAAGCCTGAGTCTTTGTCTCCCTCCTAGGCAAGAACCTACATCTTTTCTTGGCAGGTCTTCTACATGACATCATCGGATTTATCTTAAGATGGGCATAGGCACATGATGGACTCAGATGTCATAGAGCAAGACTGGTCCAGTTATTTCAACACATGTAATTTTGCCTGGTAAAAGTTTGGATTCTTCCCTAAAGAGACGATGTTTCCATTATACAGAACCATCCATTTGACACCCTTCTCCCTCTTCTGACATCATCTGTTTTTGTTCACATATGAAATTGGGTCTTCACCACAGTATGCCCTCAGTGAAGACTGCTTTGTTCCATATGTCCAAAGTGCCTGTGGCTTATCACCTCATCTAAACGAAGGTCAACGGTGTTATTGATGTGTGGTTAGAATGGATTACCACTAGATTTAGACCCAACAGCCTAGAGACCAAGTGTAACCAAAACAGTGGATGTATACATGGAAAAGTAGGTTTGTGGATTGAAATCTTTTTATACGCACTTTTAACAGTAGACTGGGGATTGGTCCAGTAAATATATGGATCAGAACAGTAGATTGTAGATTGGAAAAAAATTGTGACTGAAACGGTGTGAATCGTAGATGCAAACATTTGATTGCGGGTTGTAAATGTACTGATTGGAACAACAGATGTCTAGGGATCAGAACAAACGATATTGGGGATTGGAACATTGGGTCAGAACAATAGATGTGTGATCTAGTTGAAAAGTGTGGCGACTGCTGGTGGAAATCTAAACAGATTTTAAATATTAATGTTTGGCGCATCACCAAAAAATTGTGGACAAATGAATCACAAGACAAAACACACGACGCGTTTGACCTCTTAGGCCTTCTTCAGGCAAGAAACAAAACGATCAGGACTGACTGATTTGTTCCTTGTTCATTTTCATTGTCCTGATTGTTTTGTTTTTTTGCATGAAGAAGACCTTTTTTTTGGCGGTGCGCTAACAGTAACACTAATATTTAAAATTTGAATAGATGTGTGAATTTAACTGTAGGTATGTCGATCAGGACGGTGCGTGTGTGGATCAGAACAGTAGACCTGGGGGTTAGCACAGTGGCTGTGTGAATCGTCCAGTAGACGTGTTGGTCAGAACAGAAGATGTGTAGACTGCAAACCATGCAAGAGTGGATGTAGAGCGATAGATTTTGGGTTGGAACAGAACAGCAGACGTGTGGTTCAGAACCATGCTCGAGCGGATATAGGACAAAATGATTGTGGGTCGGAGCAGTAGACGTGTGGTTCAGAACCATGCACGAGCGGATGTAGGACAAAATGATTGTGGGTCGGAGCAGTAGACGTGTGGTTCAGAACAGTAGCTGTGGTGCAGTAGACGAGCTGACTGGAACAATGAATATGGAAAGTAGACTTTGGGTGGGGACAGTTGATGTATGAATCAAAAACATTAGACTGAAGATCTGATGTATGAATCAAAAAACATTAGACTGAAGATCTGAACAGTAGATGTTGAATCGGAACAGTAGACTGCGAATCTGATCAATTGTTGGCCAGAACAGGAGATGTGGAAAACTATACTGTGGGTGAGAACAGTAAATGTGTGGATTGGAACAGTGGTAGACTTTGATCAGATACGAACAATGAATGTATGGACTGGAGTAACAGCACTGTGGACTTCAGTGATAGATATGTGGATTGGGGCAGTAGGTACGTTGACCCAGAGTGGTGGTGTATGGACGGCAGCAGTAAATGCGTGAATCAGTACGAGATTTTTTTTGTTAATCCCTCAACTTTTATGCCAGTCCACTGGTATTACCTGATGCCTCGTTGCTTCCCCTTCTCCCGATCAACAGCCACACCGTAGCTTGTTTAGTCACAGCCCCTGGCACTGACTATCCACAGGGAGTCGGCGTGGAGTGGTCATGAGGCAACCTACCAGAGGAGGTAACTGCACTCATGCAGTGTTTCAGTGTTGTGGTGGTGCCTGTTCTGACCCATCCTATGCAGGACACAGGAAATATGTGCCCAAAGTGGATTTGGAGCAACATATTTTCAAGATTAAAAAAAAAGGTTAAAACACACATAGTTACTTGAAATTTAACAGGGCATCTAGATTTCATTTGAAGTAAGTGTTGAGCAGATATATTTTTTCGTTGTGGCAGTATTCCATGCAACAGAAAAAATGATGCATTTGTTTGGGAAGAGAATTACAAATCTGTGGTCTATAGAAGGAAAAGAACCAGTGACCAAAAGACACCACTTGGTCTCAGTTTGATGTGTCCGAAGAATTCTATGATAAATACGGAAGATTTTGAGGGGGTCATGATGAACCTGTGATGTCGGCCATGGAAAGAGTCTGAGAGGAAGATAATAATAACACTTCATGATGTATTCTAGAATGAATAGACACACAGTGGAGTTTCTGAAGAAGAAGGTGAGCATGCTCACACTTCTCTACCCTGAGTATCAGTCTGGCAGCAGGGTTCTGAACATGCTGCAGTGAATATAGAATCCATACATGTCACTCAGAGAGAAGTACATTGCAGTTGTCATAAGGGGCATGATGGGCAGCTGTGAAACAAACAGAACAAAAGCAACAGCAAGTAGAATCAAAGTAAACTGTGGTTTGTACTGTTGCAGGCACTGTCACGTACCCGTGATGGTCTGCTGGTGGCAGAAATGGACCTCAACTTGATCCGTCAGGTCAACGACTTCTGGAGTTTCAGGGTAAAGTGTTACTAAAGGAGTGTGCCCCTTCTTTTCTTTCTCTTCTTAGTAAATGCTTTAAGTCAATTGAGTACAAATGCATGGGTGGGTGGCAGGGGTTAGGTGGATGAGGAAGGTTGAGTTGGGATAGTGAGTAGATCAGAGGCAGATGTTGATGACAGTGATGAACCTTGATGATAACGGTGAGTTTGATGATGAATTTGACGTTGGCTAACATCTGTCAGACAACTGATGTCATTTATCACACAGTTGATGTCATTTATTACAGAATTTGGAAATAATGGTGGTGGTTGACAATGGCGATGTTGATGATGATGATGATGATGATGATGATGGCAGATGTAGTTGCATTTAAGTCTAAATCATGTTACAAAGTTCATGTTGTTGCTGCTGCTGCTGATGCCAGTGATAACTACTGATAATCCACTGAAGAGAGCCTCATTGGGTGAAATCCCACTATAGGATGACGACTATGGTGATGGGCTTTATGGTGACCGGGAATATATTTTGTAATTTTGATTAGGTGATGATTGCAATACACCATACCTGGTACTGCATTGTCCAGATAGGATAAGTCATTTTGATGTCAAGGTGCATTTCAACACATGATTATCTTATGTGGTTGCCCAGAGGTATTTCTTTTTTTTTTTTTTTTTTTTTTTTTTCCTGTATTCTAAAAGAAATGGAAGCGAGCACCCTTAGTTGATCTGCAGATTTCAGCTCTTGTTCTTGTTCAGATTTAAAGGGCTGAAGTTCACATCTTAAATAAGACTACCTTAGAATCCCTGATGGTTGATTTTTGATCGGCTGTAGCCATTGTTTAGGTTTAGGTTGTTAGGGTCGGTTCCTAATGCCGAAGGACTATGCCAGAGATATGAAATTATTACAGCATGTTCTGTTCTTCAGAAATGTTACACTATAACATTTTGTTAAAAAAGAAAGCTTTCATCAAAGACAATATTTAAAAATTTTTTGGTTGCTGCTTTAATAACCATTTTGTAAAAATTATTTTTTTTTTTTTTCACAACAAAGACAGAATTTCAAAACAAAGACGATATTTCAAAGAACACAGAGTATGAGTAGACAGTACATTGTCTTCTATCACAGACTTCTTCTGGTATCATTACAGCTTTTGTATTATTATCACAAAGGATATAATCTAGTTACCATATCACTATCATGAAGGACATAATTTAGCTATCATATCGATATTGTATAGGATATAATTTGGCTATTGTTTTGATATCATAAAGAATATGATTTAGCTATATCAGTATTGTAAACAGTATAATTCAACTACTGTATTGCTATCATGAAAGATATGATTTCGCTATGATATTTGTTAATCCAAAGAATATAAGATCTAGCTGTTGTATCAGTATCGTAAAGGATTTTTATTTAGCCATTAAATTTAGCTATTACATCAGTATTGTAAAAGATATAAGTAGCTATGATGCTGAAATTGTAAAGAATGTAATTTAAGTATCATATCAAGATTGTAAAAGGATATAATGTAGCTATCAAATCGCTATCGTAAAAGATATGATTTAGCGATCATATCAATGATCAATGTACATATTTTGCAGACAGATCTTTTGTTGCTTTTTTTCTTCTGGATGGGGCATATTTCTCAGCATGGTGACAGCTCTGACAGGGTTTGTTTGTGGTGGACTGGGCTAGAATAAATTAAGTGTGTGTTGATGACAGTGATAGTTAGGATGATTTTGTCAGCAACTGATCAGAGGGCTTAGAATTGAATTTTGTCACTCAGAACAGTTACGTTTTTGATGATGACAGTGATAATAATGATGATGTGGGTGAGCTTACAAAGCATAACACATGTTTGTCACTCTGAGCTGACATAATTTTTAATAAGTGATGATGATAATGATGTTGAACATGTTTCTGACAGATGATGAGCATTTTGAAGTGTATGTTCGTTACACAGAGTTGACGTTGTTGATGATGACGTGATGATGATGATGATGTTTGCAACGAACCAAATGGTTGGTGTTTATGTCACTGAGAACTTGTAATTGCTGATGAGGATGATGATATAAACTAACAACCCAGTGTCAGACTTGTAGTTCATTCAGTATTGACATAATTGATGGCGATGATGACAGTAATGATGATGCTTGTGGGCAACCCAGTGTCATCGCATGCACACATCACTCACACTCAGTGTCAGTATGATTGTTGATGATAATGATGTTGGCAGAAGACCCTGTTTAATTATATTGTGTTTACAATTCACAGCTGAATTGTGATCATTGATAATGAGAATAATGATGATAATGTTGTTGACAGATGCGCCAGTGTGTGGATGTGTACATCATCATTAATATTTTAGAGATCTGATTTAACTTTGATGAAGATGATGATGTTGGCCAGTGTCAGTAATGATAGTGATGATGATGTCATCAGATGACCCAGCGTCTGGACATGTACGCCAGAGAGCTGACGGAAGCGGTGAAGCCCGACTATCAGCCCCCAGTGGTGAAGGAAACGTAAACTCTCCATCGCTACTTCCCCAGCTCCTTGCTCTCCTGTTTCACTCCATCTCTTCCTTATCTCCCCATTTGTCTCTGTCTCTCGTCTGCATGGGGACTTCCAGCCATCCCCCTCCTGGACTGAGCTGCAGACCCAAGGCAGATGGAACAGTGGACCAGCATGAATGGATTTAAGTTGATTTTAAGTATTGAATAAAGGAATGTCATTTACGATCTGTCGCCTGTGAGGTGGTGTATTGTGCAAGTCATACTTTCCAGATTTCCAGATTTTTTTCTTTTCTTTTTTTTTTTCATTAGAAAGTATGGATGAACCATATACAAATATGCTGTGAATTCTTGTCTGAATTAGACAAAGAGAAAACCAAATCACTGCTCACGCTTCACTCACTCACACGTGTGTACACAAATGGACTTGACCAGATAAACATGACCTAGAAAAGTAAAAGCAGGGGTTCTGGCTTGTTTGTCGCTCAGCTCCTGAGCCGTTGTTGGTGGAGAAACTTATGCTTAGTCCCTTCAGGTATCTTTAGGTGATTTTCATTATTTTGAATGTAATCAGCAATTGTGTTATTGGTCATCTTTGTCACTGCAGTCTGTAGATAAAAGGTTACAGTCACTTTGTGTGATATAAAGTTGATTCATCTCTCTCCATGTGATGTTGGACTGTAATGACCTCTGGTATGAACTGACAATTATCAGTTGATGTGAATGGATTCACTTTTTTTTTTTCTTTTGTACGTAATCAATACAGCTTCAATAGACATTAGGCAAAACCAAACATCCGTAGCGGATCTAATGCCTCAGTGGTATTCGTTGATTGATTTAGACTTTAAACTGAAGTTCTCATGTGTGTGTGTGTATGTGTGTGTGTGTGTGTATACATTTTGTGTGTGTGTGTGTGTGTGTGTGTGTGTGTATATATATATATATATATATATATATATATATATATATATATATATTGAGGTATAATTTTGATGATTGTTGGTGATTTTGATGTTAACATTGATTTGGTTATAAGAATGCAAGCAAATCAGATATTTTGTACTCAGGCTTCCATTATAAACAAAGAACCTGTAGACATTTTATTGCATATTTTTACCGGATGTTCTTAGTAGGTTCTTTAGTCATCACTTCTAATCAATTTCCTTTTGGTCATCAAGAGTTTCCTTCTTGGATTACTTGCCAAGACTGAATCAGGTTTGAATAAGGCAGTTATATTTGTATCATTACGTCAGCTGAAGAGGTTATCTTTTTCGTTAATCATTTGTTTGTTCATCTGTCAACAAGATTTTGCAAAAAAACTATTGAAGCAAATTTGATCCAGATTTGGTTGAAAGATGCCATTTTGGTCCAAGGGTGAATCCATTGTATTTTGGTGCTGATGTGGATCAAGGGGCAGAATCAGGATCCGCTTGCCCATGGCAGTGGTCAGAGCTCTCCAGAGTCACCTCCAAGGTCATACTGTTTTTGGTCAGTAAACAGAGGAATCAGGTTGCCATCTGTCATAATTGGATACTTTTCATTTTGAATGAACACTGGCCACTTGGCTCTTAGTTCACTTCCTCGTCAAAGCAGAAAAATGAAACGACTGTTTGCTTTCACTGTGAAAGATTGTCTTCTGATCTAATTGCGTTTTTGTCGTTGTAAGAGAGAAATCATATTCCTGTCTGTCACAGGATGCATCTTGAACTAATAGCAGTGGCCTGTTTGTTGGTGTGTGTGTATGTTATGCAGCATGTTGACAGTTGCCTAAGTACACAGTATGCAAGTCAACAGCTTCTCCCTGTTCATGCAGAATTTTACTTCTGTATAGAGTAAATAACTTTCAAAATAATAGATAACATAGATGTTGCAACAGTACAGAATCCCACAAGGTGCTATAGCTGCCACTAAACTCTGCAACTGGTGATTTTTTTTCTCTCTGTGTAAAATCAGTGTATTTAGTGAGTTTTGCAAGTATCCTCCTGTGATAGTGGCTGTAATGAAATGATTGCCTCCGGTTTGCTGTAATTACCTTAGTGGCTTCCCCGAAGATGGAATATGGCTGTCCTTAATGGCGGGATAAAAAAACAGTCATACACACAAAACTCCACTCCCTTTGTTGAGCAGATGGGATGAATACCTGCCCGTCTATACAGGAAGTGTCTGCAGGAGTATCAGCCACCTTGGTGGTCACTGCCTGTCTCTTTCTCTTGGTCTTGTGTGTGCTGTGCTGTTCTTCAGTGGTCCGTCTTGTGTTCTTTCTCTTCATGCTGACCATTCCAACTCTCCGGGAAGCTGACACACCCCAGGTTTGTGCGTTACATTCCCATTGAATTGTGAGGCTACCTAACAGAGGAGACACTGCACTGCTGCTGAATAAGTTTTGCACTGGTGCTGAGTAAGAGGGGTTATGGAGTGTGTGCCAGGGATTTTGACAAAAAGTGCTCACACATTTTACGTCGGCACTTACAGATGACAGAAAACCGCATAGCTGCAGAGTTATACTCAGCAACCATTGCCGCTTCTCGTGTAACCTCCAGCTTTTCCTTGGTTGTCCAACAGTCCTCTGTATGACAAGATTCACCAAGCCCAAGAAAAGCAACATCTGCAGCATTGGCTAAGGAGTATGAGCAAGTGATACATTCATCAGTAAAGGAGATGAATGTGACTGTGTGGCCAGAGTCTTCACATTTGAGCGCACGAGACACTTCAACTTCAGGAGAGAGCCAGCTGTGCCCCATCCCCTCCTGTCTCCTCTCCCTCCTCCATCCCCCCTCACCCCCCATCCGGGATTATCCCCCCATCCCCCCCCCCCCCCCCCCACACACACACACACAAAAAAAAAAAAAAAAAAGAAAAAGAATCATCTCCAAAATGATGTTGGTTTCGGTGGTGTTTGGACGGACGAGCACAGTTCATGATATCAGCTACTACTGCTAGTTTACATTGAAGTTTTGTGTGTGGATGTTACTTTTCTTCTTTACCATTCCTCAGCTGGAGCATGGCAGTTTACACTTGGTAAGATTTTTGCTTATGAGACTGCTGTCATATGGGATATCTAGTTTCAAACTCTTTGTTCCTCAGCTTCATTGTTGCCTCCCGGGACAGTCACATAATGGTCAGTTGGTGTTCTGCGTAGACTGAAGTAAATCAACAAAATTCATTTCATATAGGAAAAAATGGTGGTGCTGGCCTTGATAATCATGTACATATATTTGGATGTATTAAATAATCAGTCTTTCTTTGGTATTTAAGCATGTTAACGGTATTTAACTTCTGTATTTCTGTGTATGGGCTTCATGTACCTGACTGCCAGTTTGTTACACTTTATGGTGTAATCATATATATGTTTTTCTGCTACATGATGCCATATTGTAACTTTTGGTGCATTTTGAATAAAGATGGCGTAAAAGTCAGCAAAGTTGCTGTGTTTGATGGGATGGTTGCTATGGTGCTCAGACCCGCTGTTGTGACACATGGGGGACTGCTTATTTGTGATGTAGAATTGAATAGTAGTGAACACAAGACATAGAATGTAAAATGTTTTGTCATAATGACAGACAAAACTACATAAGTTCAAATGACAGTTTTCCATGTTTTGAAATACTCGGCTATATATTTAGTTCAGTATACCTGTTATGTATTTACGCATGGGATTACACAATTAAAACAAAAAATTTTACACACACACACACACACACACACACACACACACACACACACATGCGTGCATACACACACACACACACACACACACACACACACACACACACACACTCTCTCTCTCTCTCTCTCTCTCTCTCTCTCTCTCTCAGACATATGCATGTGCATGCCCACACATACACACAAAACACACTCACACAATTTTTTTCTTTATTGAAAACAAACAAACAAATTCAATTACAGAATATTTTGGATATTCAAGAATAAAATGAAACATTATGTAAGATTTCCATTACAGCTAGACCTTGTGTCAGTATTCACCATGGAATTTCACACAGACCATGCACATCAAAGACTTGGTGTCATTTTTCACTCTAGAACTTGCCACCTTGTTTATTCTCATTAGAAATTTTAAATTCCTGATCTGGTTGTACTCTTACCATGATGCATTCGTTTCACAGGTCATGCATGATCATTTTTATCTCAGTTTTTGTAATGTCTTTTGACATTCGTTTTAAGTTTTCCTTTTTTTATATATATATTTTTAGTAACTATCTCTATAGCACTTTTTCTCCTCCAGAAAAGCTGTTTTCACTTTACTATTAAAAGGCATTCATGCTGTTGTGTATTCACTTTATTCAAATCCTGTTTCAAAATGACCACACGGGCGATTACAAATTCTATTTCAAAGTGACTGTCTGTGGCATTTAAGAGGATCAGAAAATATTAATGTATTCATACACAGCCACACTATATACACGCATGCACACACACACACACACACACACACACACACACACACACATACAGGCATTATGAATGCAGATAGCACTTTGTGAACATTCACATATTCGGTGTATTAAAAGTATGATTGACAAAATTTAAAAAGGTGCACAGGCATGTGAGCACACTTAAGAATTGTGTACAAGTATATTCAAGAGCAAACGAATAAGACCGTCCCACATCTACATATCATCAGTGATCGCCGTCCCTAAAACAAAGATCGATGAAAATGTTGTCACTGTGTTGGTGAATTAGTAGCCTTATTTCAAACCATCCGTTCTCTTCGTTCTCCCTGCTTGTGTCACACAATCTATGCCATGTTCATCCTTCAGAGATGACTATACAGGCTACGAGTGTTTGGAATGGCCTCAATTCTGTTCCACAGGGACCCTGGTCGTGGATTCCGGGGCGCGTGATACTCAAGACTGCAGGGATGAGTGTGAGAATAGGCTAGGGTATACGTATGTCAAGAAGAGGTTTGCCATACAACATCTACTGTTAAACCTCTCTCTCTAGTTGAGCCCATTATCAGGGAGAGAGTGGGGTGAAGAGGGGAGGGGGTTGGGGAGCTGGTGAACCCATCGATGGTTCCCATGACGATTTGCTTGATTAGCTATCAGACGGGGAGTATCGGTTCTACACAGTTCTCCTCCCCTTGACATCGAACACAGTTACCACCCCCCTTCCCACTCCTCCCTCCCTTACTTATAGACGAGCAACAGGCAGGAAAGACAGGCTCACACGTGTACCATCTCTCTTACAGGGTAGGGTGCAGGACGTTGGGGCAGTCTTACACGACCCCCAGATCCCACTTTCCCCCTCTCCCTCCTATCAAAGGTTTGACAGCAGGACGAGTGGTTTCCTCCCATGGCCCCCCAGGGCTAGGGGTGTTCGCTGGTGACGGGTATCCCTACAACACTCCCCCTATGCCTCATGCCGGCC
>JADBJO010025199.1:22500-24092 GCA_016801955.1 Conus betulinus
ACGAAAAGAAAAACAATATCAGTTCCTGTTTCCCTGATTCCTCTTCACGTTTCGACCAGGGGGAAATAACAATCAGTAAATCACTCCCTATTTTCCTGACTATCAAACCGGGTTTACCTTCGTTCCAAAGTGAGGAGACTGCCGGCGGAAAGTGAAACAGCCACATCGGTTTTGAGGAGGTAAGCGATTGTTCGTTCTTCCATTTCATTTGTCTAGAATGTTGTTTGTCTTGCCTGAAGAGACGACCACAAAGGTCGTTTTTTTTTTTTTGTTTTTTTTTAAAATTTTTGTTTGTCTCTTTCGTTCAGTAAATCGACAGTAAATCTTCTTTTAACTGTTTTTACCTTAACGTTTCTGTTTCTGCCGGGGGGGGGTGGGGGGGGGGGGGGGGGGGATCAATGCCTATATTCATGACTATCAAGACGTGTTCATCTGAACCTTTCGGCGAGGAAGAAAAAAAAAACATTCCCTTTTCTGACTGTCAAAACGTGTTCATTTTGATCTTTCGGTCAGGAAAACAGAATCAATCCCTATATCATTGACTATCGAAACATTTTTGTTTTAATCTTTCGACCAGAACAGAAACAAATCCAATCCTTATTTTCTTGACCGATATCGACAGTTATTAATTGTTCATCTGGATCTCCTTCAGCCAGAACAAAAACCAAGTCAATCCGTGTTTTTCTAACTATCAATACTTCTTCATCTTAACTTTTTGCCAGGAAAAAATAAGAAAACAACGTCCATACTTATTTTCCTGATTATAGGTGTTCAACCTCCTTCTCAAAAACAAACAAACAGACAAACAAACAAAGCTGTATCCCCATGTCTCCAATTGCTAAAACACGTCAGTCACGACGTTCCATAAAACAAAAAACTGAAATCGCTCAATCTGATCTACCGAACGATCAAACCGGGTGAATCCTAATATTCCAGCCAACAAACACTTCAATTCTAAGTTGAAAATAAACGAGGCAGGGAACAGTAACAATAAACAAGTAGGGTAAGTCTTGCTCCCATAAGAAAACCTAACACAGAGTAACTTTTATTCAAGACTGGCACAGCCTTTTAAACTCAAATAAAGTCAGACAAATACAAAGTCAAACAATCAAATAGTGGGGGAAATTTATTTTATGTTCCCATTTTCTTTCTTCATTTTCAACCCTCCCCCTCCGCCCCCCCCCCCCCCCCCCCCCCTTTTCAGTTGAAATCTTTGCCGTCGAGTCATTACTGTGATGACGGAGGGGTTGTTGGCCTTCGCTTGTTTTCCCCCCACTATTAGATTGTCTGTCTTTCTATTTGTCTGACTTTATTCACGTTTAAAAGGCTGTGCCAGTCTTGAATAAAACTTACTCTGTGTTAGGTTTTCTTATGGGAGCAAAACTTACCCTGCTTGTTTATTGTTTTACTTTCGATTCCAGCCATCCTGAATTCCAAGATGTATGTATACTAACCTTCCAGCAACGAAAACAGATTCTCTCTGCTGCAGCAAGCTCACCTTCCACCTGCTTGCATACTAACTTTCCTCCTTACCTTAGCTTAGAACTGTACATTCCAGAAGTAAAAGTGTTCGTCGTCATATATACAATGAT
>JADBJO010025200.1:0-24092 GCA_016801955.1 Conus betulinus
ATATCAGTCCCATCCAATGACGCACATAGACTGTCGTGGATCATCACACGACAATCCCTCTCCAATGACCATCCTTCGACTGCCTAGGACAACTCACACACACAAATCCCAACCCCAATGACCACATTGAACTGCCTAGGACATCAACACATAGTCCCTCTCTATATCACGGGCACAATTGACTGCCTACTAATAAAACAAAACAAGCACAAAACAGCATCACACACAATCCCCTTCCACAAATGACCACACATTGACTACCTAAGGAACGACACATCACATACGTCCCTCCTCAATACCTGACATAGACTGCCGTGGACATTCACAATACAGTCCCTCCCAATTGACGCAACATTTGACTGCGTCGGGACATCAAAATACAGTCCCTCCCAATGACAACATTAGACTGCCGTGGACATCACATACAGCCCTCCCAAGGACCACATTGACTGCCTAGTGAACACACCAGCCCTCCCAAACCAAGTCCCCTCGCCAATGACCACATTGACTGCCTATGACATCACAATACAAGTCCCACAATGACCACATTGACTGTCGTAGGACACACATACAGTCCCTCCCCATGACCACATTGACTGCCGTGGACATCACGTTACAATCCCGTTCCCAATTGACCACATTGAACTATGCCTAGGACATTCATGCCGTGGTACATCATACAATCCCTCCCAATGACCCCATTGACTCTGCCTGGACATCACATACACAGTCCCTCCCAATGACCACATTGACTGCCGTGGACTACATACAGTCGCCACATCACATACAGTCCCTCCAATGACCCATTGACTGACCTATGACAATCACATACAGTCCCTCCCAATTGACCACATTGAATGCCGTAGACATCACATACATTTCCCTCCCAATGACCACATTGACTGCCGTGGGACATCCCTCACAATGATACAGGACTACCTCGGACTCTCCAAAATGTCCCCACAATTGACTGCCGTGGACATACACATACAATGACCCCTCCCAATGACCACATTGACTGCCGTGGACAAATCACATACAGTCCCTCCCAAGGACCACATTGACTGCCGTGGACATCACATACAGTCCCTTCCAATGACCACATTGACTGCCTAGGACATCACATACAGTCCCTCCCAATGACCACATTGACTGCCGGTGTGACATCACATACAGTCCCTCCAAGGACAACATTGACTGCCACATTCACCTCCAGTCCCTCTCCAATCACCCATGACTGCCATGAATCAGTACCGTCCATACCATGACCACATTGACTGCCTAGGACATCACATACAGTCCTCCCAATGACCACATTGACTGCCACGTGGACATCATAAAACATACACATTCCCTCATCAGTACAATGACTCCCATTGACAAATTGACTGCCGTGGACATCACATACAGTCCCTCCCAAGGACCACATATGACTGCCGTGGACATCACATACAGTCCTTCCCAAGACCACATTGAACTGCCGTGACCACATACAGTCCTGCCGTGACCACATTGAACGGCCGTGGACATCACACATACAGTCCCTCCCCATGACCACATTGACTGCCGTAGGAACATCACATACAGTCCCTCCCAGTGACCACATTGACTGCCTAGGCTATCACATACAGTCCCTCCCAGAACCACATTGCTGCCCGTGGACACAACAGTCCCTCCCAATGACCACCACATTGACTGCCGTGGACATCACAATACATCCCTCCAATGACCCACATTGACTGCCGTGGGCATCACATACCGTCCCTCCCAATGACCACATTGACCTGCCGTGGACCATCACATACAGTCCCTCCCTGACTGTGACCCACATGACTGCCTAGGAACATCTACAGTCCCTCCCAATGACCACATTGACTGCCTCGGAGCATCACATACAGTCCCTCCCCAATGACCACATTGACTGCCTAGGACATCACATACAATCCCTCGCATGACCCATTGACTGCCGTGGACATCACATACAGTCCCTCCCAATGACCACATTGCCTGCCTATGGCCATCACATACATCCCTCCCAAGACCACATTGACTGCCTCGGACATCACATACAGTCCCTCCCAATGACCACATTGACTGCCTAGGACATCACATACAGTCCCTCCCAATGACCACATTGACTGCCTAGGACATCACGTACACGTCCCCTCCCAATGACCACATTGACTGCCGTGGACATCACATACATCCTCCATGACCCATTGACTGCCGTGGACTCATCCCTCCACTGACCAATGACCACATTGACCCAATGCACATGACTGCCTACATCACATACAGTTCCCTCCCAATGACCACATGACTGCCATGGGACATCACATACAGTCCCTCCAATGACCACATTGACTGCCATGGACATCTGCACTACAGTCCCTCCAATGAACCACATTGACTGCCTATGGACATCACATACAGTCCCTCCAATGACCACATTGACTGGCCTAGGACATCACATACATCCCTCCCCAGACCACATGAATGACTAGGACATCACATACAGTCCCTCCCAATGACCACATGGTCATGGCCTGGACTCGCTGCATCCCTCCGATTTTGCACAAAGATTGCCTTGGACATCACCTTCTAAAAAACTACTGACTTATCACAGTAACTAGAACGTCATCTACAACAACCCTCCCCTTATCCTCACTGATCTCAGTGATACCCCAGAACGTTACCGACAATCCCGTCAACCTACAGCGGCCTCTCAATGACCACAAGAAATGCCCAGAATGTCACGTACAATTTCTCCAAAGATCTCAAGGACTGCCCAAGACGTAACAAACGATTCCTCTCGATGACTACAATGACGGTCTAGAACTTCAAAACAACGGAAATCTCTCCCCATGGCTTGCTATCACGCCTCGGACATAACTTACAAACCCCAATCCCCACCCCCCCATCTCACCCTGTCTCACCGAATGACCATAATGACTGCTTACTCATGGTGAAAGACTTGGCTTGGACATTGGTCAGTCATCGATTATGGTTTACCCATGCCAAACATACTTTAAGAGACCCGTATCCGAAAAAAAAACGTTGATCGTGGACTCACAACCATTGGCATTAATGTAGATGACAAATTGAAATCAAAGCCATCTTTACAGCTGGGCATCAAAGACCCACTTAATTTGAAACAATCAGTTTCATTGTAAGTACATGAGGAATGAGGCTGTTGATGTCGATGGTTTTGATTTCCAGTTCGGTCGTTTAAAAGTGCATGACAGGGGGTTAGTCGCATACTTTTCATAACATTGTAGTAAGGGGTAGTATCATATCAGTCAGAAGAGTACAGACATCAGTGATGTTTGTCATGATGTAAAGATTGTGCAATAATCTGCTCATCAGCAGTATGCGACCATATGATTCCAGCCTACTAAAACTGTTATACTTTCATGTTGTTTTACTGTGATTTTTTGGCTCTCTCCTCTATATTTCAATCGTTTTTTTTCAATGACAAAGAAGAAAGATTGAATATATTTTTTCTGCCTTTTTTAACTTAAACTCATGACAGCGGGCGAAGAAGATGCACATCTCCCCCCCCCCCCCCCCCCCCCCCCCCCCCGTCCCCACTCGCAATTCCCCAAAACCCCCCCCCCTCGCCCCCCCCACCCCCCCCCACCACTTTTTCCCAAAGTTCCCCAAATGCTCTCACCTCTTCTCTTCCAAAGTATGCTCTTCGGATTCACTATTTATTTCCCTGTCCCTTCAGCTTCTCATCTATCCCCGAATGTGCATAAACAATAGTGTATTGGCACAGGTACTCATGAGGACGATCTTCCGAGCTCTCCAGCCAAAAGAGACACCATAAAGAACGTCTTTTGGACGTGGATTTTCGGTTTTGTCTCAAGTGTCTAGAGAGTTCCTTGGAAACTGGTTATGAAGAGAGAAAAGAGAGAGAGAGAGAGAAGCGAGAGAGAGAGAGGGGGGGGGGGGGGGGCGCAGAGAGATGCAGAGGGGAATTGTGATGATTGAGGGGGAATTTCCAATTCATCAGTCTTATAGCAGTGGATTTTAGAAGCCGTTAGGGTCGGCTAGACTGGCGGAAAGAGAGGATGGGCATGGTTTATGGTCCCGCCCCTGTGCCTTTGTATCTGGAGGAAAAGGCAGGAAATCCTTGCGCACGGCATGGCGTGCGTGCGTGTGTGTGTGTGGTGTGTGTGTGGTGTTTGTGGTGTGTGTGTGTGTGTGTGTGTGCTGTGTGTGTGTGTGTGTGTGTGTGCGTGTGCACGTGCAAGTGCAATGTTTCAACTATGTGCTTTAGGTATTAATGTGTATGAGTAAGTTGTGTGTGATATGTTATGCGCGCGCGTATGTTGTGCCTGTATGTGCATGTGTGTGTGTGTGTGTGTGTTGTGTTGTGTGTGTGTGTGTGTGAAGAGAGAGCAGAGAGGAGAGGGAGGAGAGAGAGAGAGAGAAGAGAGAGAGAGAGACTCAGAGAGGCGCTGCGAGAGAGAGAGAGAGAGAGAGACTCGAGCGTATATTCACACGATCCTGCGTATGAATCTTTGGATATCGGAAGAAAAGTGCGATGAGAGCCAGTCAAATTGATTACATCTGGCTATCAGTAATATAAATCAATGTGCACCCTGGGAGAGAGAAGAGAGAGAGAGAGAGAGAGAGAGCAGTATATTCAGAGAGAGGAGAGACGAGGAGCGAGAGAGAGAGAACCGTACAAGCAAACAACTGCTTCCATCCATCTGAGAAGAATGCAGTGCTGTACAAGGCAAATTCTTTACATGCATTCTCCGCAGTGATCTATAAATAAATGGTGCAGACTATATTACGAGAGAGAGATCATCGAGGAGAGAGAGGAGAGAGAGTAGAGGAGGAGAGAGAGCGAGATAGAATCCCGGTCTCCTTCCGGCTTACACCCTACCCTCTTTCCTTTGCCTGTAATTACAACCCTTTCCGATCTTCCACACATGTCACTCTTGCGTAGTATCATGTCCTCGTCAAATAAAGTACGGAGGGGGGGGAATAACAGTGGACTGTCGAAAGACCGCTTGATCTCAGAAGCGGAAGTGGATCACCACACACACACACACACACACAGCACACACACACAGGACACCCACAACCGTTGCACCCACACACACACACACCCACACACACCACACACGCACACACGACACACACACCCAGCACACAACACAACCACACCCCACACACACACCGCACTCTCACGCACGCAGCGCACGCACGCGCGGCGCGCAAATAAGCACACCACATCAGCGAGCGCTCTGCACGCCACCTCACATTCACACCACATACAAACAGAGATACACACAGACCACACACACACACACCCCACACCACAACACACAAACACGGACACACACACACAGCACCACACACACAACACACACACTGCAACACATCACCATCGTGCATATGCACACACAACACGCACAACAGTGCGTTTTGGATACGTTGGCTCCCCATGTTGTGAGCACCAAAAGTGCACACACACACACACACACACACACACACACACCAACACCACCACACCACACACACACAACACCCACACACACACACACCCCACACAACACACACCCCACAGCCGCACGCACTTGCAATTCTTATAGTCGTGCGTTCTTGATATGTCTCAAGGTTAAAAGAGCATTATAATAAATGCTTAACGTGGAGCTGGCAGCTTCGATAAAATATCCTGTATAGAAAAAGATAAAAGAGGGTAGAAAATACAAAGAAGGAATAAAAATTACCTTCTCCGCTGCGTTTGTTTTTGTCTGTTTGGCTTGAGTACATCTATGGGTATAACTTGTATGTGTCGGGGAGGGAAGCTCGATGGATGTTGACCACCTGATGCTGATGTTGATCTCTACTCTGTCCTGTTTTCCCAGGTTTTCCCCACCTAACATCGGTCTGCTCTCCAATCCCCAGGTGCCAAGGAAAGGAAAAGGACGAATTGGCTAAGACCCCAGTACTTTTGAAGGAGAGAGAATGGCTGGTGGTGGGGGATCCTCTTCCACTCCTCAGCTTTGCTGGCGACTTGGCAACGGGCTGTCTTGGACCTAAGGCTTTGTCAGGTTCCCACTTCCCTATGTGGGGGTGTTCCCATCTTCTCTCTCTCTCTCTCTCGTCTCCATCTCTCTCCTCTTCTCTCCTCGTCATCTCTCTCTCTCTCTACTCCTCTCTCTGCGTCTGCTCTCCTCTCCTCCTTCTCTCTGCTGTGTTCTGTTTTTGTGATGGTGTGTGATGTGTGTGTGTGTGTTTTTGTCGTGTGGTTGTTGTGTGTCGATGTGTGATCAGGGCGCCTGTTTGCTTGCGATGGAAGCCGGGTTATCCGCAACAATAACCCTAAAAGATGATAAGACCGTCAGAATTACAGACAGGACCGTGTCTCTTCCAAACCGCCAGCGATCATCCCTGTACACAAGGCATGTTCTTTACCGCATGGCTGAGCAGTGCGATCTCTAGATGGCAGGAATATCGCCTGAAAAGAGAATGGATCATAAGTCTGTAGGTGGTTCGATGGTGGCCAGGAGGTCGCTGATTCTCGATGGACTCTGCAGTGCGTTGAATGACCTGGAGGGAGAGTCCCTGTGGCACAGCCCTCCTACCTGCTGAGAAATTGACGTACGTGGCATCGACCGCCAACCCCACCCAACCATGTATGCATTGTCCTGCCAATAGTCCACTGCTATCTCAAGGGAGGTTTGTGTGCATTCTTCTATGTGAGTGGAGTTTCTCTGGGGAAGTTCCTTAGTGTCGACACCCATTTCAAATACCCAGTGTTGTATGTATTGTCTCCTCAGTTAACTATCGTCCATTCAAAGGATGGATTGTAGTTATGATCGCAGGTTTGTTTTTTACCGGGAATCTCTAGGAGACTGTGTTTAGTAGTTTGTCTTACTTGTAAGTAATGTCGTGACCCAGTACGTTTGTCGATGATCCCTGTCACACGTTCATGGGGTAACTAAGTGAATTGTGGACCATTTGCCTTGTGGCCGACATCACATTGGGATGCGGTGATTGGTTCTGAAAGCAGAATATTGTAGAAATGCTGGGAAAGATTTTTTAGGAACATGGACATAGGTAATGTATAACGTATGTGACCGTGGGGATTCCTAGGACAACGTCATCGCGCAGCTCCAATGGTCAGTTGGGATATGTGTACTTCTTGTCTTAAGCCCCTGGTCCATGTGGTACATATAGAATGATTTGATAAAGGCGATGTGTCCGAAGAGATACAAACCTACTCATGTGGAGAATGTGTGTGGTATTGTGCCAATAAAAAGTGCATGTCATTGGTTAGCAGGGCTGTAGGGATTGCCCCTAAAGCAAATACCTACCATGTCCCAGAGAGTTCATACTTAGGCAACAGTCTTGAGGATGTGTTAACGTACGTCATGTGCCACAGATAGGTACCACTACGGAGATGGTCGGTGTTTCTTGTCTGTAGTTGAATGTCGTCACCTAGCGTGCCAAAAGTTATTTTCCTTCACAGGTGGGACAAAAAAGCTACATCTCTATGCACTTGTTGTTGTAACATGGAAGATTTATAAGGCAAACATCTTAATTCGTAAGCGGGTTGTCATGAGAAGGTTTGGAATTTGGATTGTCCTGAGGAGGAGTTTCTGAACTCACTACAGGGATGTTGTAAGGCGACAGTTCACTAAGGGTTACTGAAATCACCTTCGATTTCCTTGTCGCCACAAAACACTGCTTGTGGGTGTAGGGTAGCCAGGGAGGAGTGTCAAGGACTGTACCCATACCTATCATTGGCGAGACCCCAGCAAGACCACTGCATTGGGGGTGCACCACCCGTCTACAGGAACACCACAAACCGATCATACTTCTGACAGTGAATGAACATCTACAAGCCACAGGGCCAACGTTCAGTCCCCCCAAGGAACCCAAACCTATATCTACAGAGCCCTTTCCGCACAAAAAAGAAAAAGTTAAAGCAGAGCCAGCGAACATTACGACCAGAAGTCCCAGCTGAGCTTAGATCAATGGCTTGGGTCGAAATTCCATCCATCATACAGATCAGATCCCGACAAACCGGTCACCCCCACACACACCGTCCGTCCACCACGATGCCCTGCGCTGCCGGACGCATGGAGGGCGAGCAATCGGGTGAGTGCGGGGGGGGGGGGCTGAGTATGAATACAGGCGCGACCCTGTCGAACATATGCCAAAGTAAGTTTTGATTCTGGTCTGTATACTAACTTTTCTAATGACATCCTGTCTTTCTTGTCGCCGTAAGAAAGTTTTGTATGTTCACGCTTTACAGCATTCATGTCAGCCACTAGAAAAGGATTTGTAGACCAGGTATGTGGGTGACATCTTAGGCTCTTAGGAGTCCCCAAGCCTGGAGACGTTTTGGGGGACGGCTTTGTTAGTTTGGATAGATCTTTAAAGACGTTTTGTGAATGGACTTCCCTAGTGGTTCGTTTCTTTCCTTAGTAAGCGTTGTAGGCTGGAACTGCTAATCTCAACTGAGTCAAAATAAAAGATTGTGTGAACCCCTCAGAAGTGATTGATAGGCCTAGACCTTTCTTGACTGCTGGCGCAGGAGATCATCTGCCCTTCTTTGTATCCCCATTGCTTGTGGATGAATGGTATCGAAATAATGTAGCTCCACAATCCCCAACACGTGCTGGTTATCAAGACGATTAGCACAGATGTTCTCTTTGGATCGTCCACAATCAACCAAGTATCTACTGAACTACACCTGTGTCCGCTTGCTGCTCGTTTCGCGCAACTTCCGATTTGTTATACTGGGGAAATACATCTAATTTTTCTTTCTCGACATACCCACTTGTCTCACCTTTTACATTTTCATTTTAACACACGTTTCACACACGTTTTCACAGTTACTTACACGCTCCAAATGTGAGAACCGCACAAATTTTTTTTCTGACCTTCAACCAGTTCGCTCATGCGGCCATTGAAGTCTGAAAGCCACCGAGCAATAACATTAAGCTGTGAAATGCGTTTGCGTGTTCGGAAAGGAATTCTTCAAGTGCTCAGAATCGCCTCTCTCATCTTATTAGGTGCAGGCTGGATCGGATGTCTGCCTTTCACCTCAGACAGCATGTAGTCAGCCCAGTGAGCACTACGAAGCGAGGACAAAACTTCGATGACAACGTTGGCCTCAGTGGAACGTAAGAAGTGGGTGTTGGAGAACTGGACACGAATATTAGAGTGGTCTCAGGACATCCTGCTTTCAGTGTCCTTATTAAAGCATATAAAAATAATCGACCCCACCATGTGTGGAATAGAGAGATAGAACCGGACGTACGGACGGCGCGATACGGACAATAGAGAGAGCAGAGGAGCCGAGAGAGATAGGAGAACTACAGACACAGGGAGATACACCTCACCACACTACACACACATCCACCCAGATTGGAGATTGCAGTAAAGGGATGGAGAGAGAGACTGGGTCCTTCAACACCTCACACATACACACATAGCATACATTCTGTGTGTTGTGTGTGTGTGTGTGTGTATAACTATTTATAAACAACAAAGCGTGCTCTTTATCGTCAGAGATTTAAAAAATAAGAGGGGAGATAACTGCATTCATCTCTAGCAGTAGTAGATATTCATGCCTAACTAGTCAGTAATGCTGCTTGAGTGGTGGAATGGGGGAATAATAAATGGTTCTCAAAAATGAGCCTTCAGCAAGCTTATAGTTTCTTCGCAAGGGGGAAGACCGTCTCTCCAATAGGCTTGAGAGGGAAAACTCACTAGCATGTTCACCATGGCGCCTTGATTCGAGCTCATCCTTGTCGTATAACCGTATTTTGGAAACCTGGTTGTATGTTCTTCCAGTGATCCCCGCGAAAATTTGGTAACTTGTGACTCCTCCTGCCTTTTTCTGATTTTAATCATGCAGAAGCTATCCAGAAAAACGTCTGGTGTGCAATACCATAGTATGTTTGTTGAGTTTTCAAAAAACTAACCCAAAGGTGCCACATAAGAAGCAAAAGAAAAATCATGAACAGAGCAAAACAAGCTCATCTTTCTTGTGAAAAGTAGAGAATATCTAACATTTAACCGCTTGAAAAAGTAGAATATATAAAAAGATAACCTCTTAAGATAACACACTACCCCACACACATCACCACCACACACACACACACACACACACATACATCTACTATAGCTAGACTAGTATATATATACTCGTCATATAAGTATATATATTGCGAGATAGAGACGACATTACAAACAGCTACAGGCCAGATATAGATAAGAGACAGAAGAGCCAAGAAATAAGCATTACGCGACAAGCAAATACGCGCACACATAGCATGTCAGCATACACATAATGACGTACACAATCTGATGGTACGTCACAAGCTGCGTGACCCTCCCATACCCCCCGCGCCTTCCCCCCACCACACACGGACTTACTATCACACATCACTCATAGATTCAGACATATTTTTGAGTCATACACACGCGATTGCTCGCGCAGCGCCGTGCACACTACACACAACCACACGACACACCACCCACATCATCACACACACACTAACACCCACACACACACACACCCACAGCCACAGAGATATGGGACTGACAAAGCCTAGTCCAAGACACGCGGCTGGGGGGGCCATGCTAGGTCCAAGACGCCCGATTGCCAGTCTCGCAGCAAGCTGAGTGAAGAGGATCCCCACCACCACCAGCCATTCTCTCTCCTTCCAAGTACTGGGTCTTAGCCATTCATCCTTTCTTTTCCTTTCCTTGGCACCATGGGGATTGGAGAGCCTACCCATGTGTTAGACGTGTAGGTAACCTGCGGAAACAGAGGAGAGTAAGATGCAACAACAGCAATCAGCGCTGTCACACCATCCAACCCCGGCTCGAGCTTCCCATCCTACCCGAAGTTTATCCCCATATGAATGACACAATCAGACAAAAACCGATCTGAGTAAGGAGCGAGGTAATTTTTAATAAACTCCTCCTTTGTATTATTCTTCTTCTGAATCTTTTCCACATTCGGATAGTTTGGGAAGTCTGGTCATTCCATAAGTGCAATCTAATCATTATTTTTAACCTTGTAGATCTATCAACTAGATACATATATGACTATAAGGAATCTCAAGGAAGGGGTTCTCAGCGCGGCGTGGTGTATGTGTGTGAAAGGGGTGGGGTAGGTGTGGGGGGGGTCTGAGGAGAGGTTTGTAGCAGACCTGTGTGTGTACGTGTGGTTCGTGGTACGTTGTATGTGCCGTGTCGTGTATTATATGTTGTGTGTGCGTGTGTGCTTGTTGTTCAGTATTCACCACTTATATTAATCTCGACAGTAAAATGGTTTCAGTCCAGTCAGTCAGTCAAGTGCGCTGTGTGTGTATGTGTGTGTCGGTACTGTGTGTGTTAGTGTGTGTGTGTGGTGTGTGTGTGTGTGTGTTGTGTGCGCGGCTGCGCCGCGGCGCCGCGCGCGCGGTTTTGTGTGTAATGGTGTGTGTGTGTGTGTGTGATTTGCAACTCGCATGGTCGTGTGATGCATGTGCGAAGGTTGTGATGATAACCATATCGTGAAGCGCGCGTTCGCACGGGGGACCCAGGGGCAGGGGTGTGCTTGAATGCTACGTCAATGGTTGCGCGCAGCGCTCTGTGTGTTTGTGGGGGGGGGTGGTGGGGTAGTGTTCTTCCCGAGTCGTGGCGTACTATGATAGTTGTGTGACATGCCAAAACTCAAGGTGTCATCTGACATTGAGTGTGCCAGGTGGCGTGCCCGTCGGTTAAGAAGTGTCTCTTGCTCAGATTGTGCTGAGTGTGTATAGTACGTGCAGTGTGGATTGCCTTGATCATGTGTGCGTCATCGCGTGTGCCTCGACGTCTCGTGTGTGTGTAATGTGGATCGCTGTGTGGCGGGGACTGGGGGAGAGAATGGTAGGGGAAGGAGGGGAAGAATGCGTCATCTCCTTCAACTTTTTAAATCTTAACCGAACTACTCTCGGATGATGTTCAATATTCGTGTCGAGCAGGACCCCCGGGCCAAAACCAGGCAAATACCTATGTCTTTACACTAGAGTAATCAGAGGGCGGGGGATGT
Source organism: Conus betulinus (assembly GCA_016801955.1). Taxonomy (NCBI): domain Eukaryota; kingdom Metazoa; phylum Mollusca; class Gastropoda; order Neogastropoda; family Conidae; genus Conus; species Conus betulinus. The sequence continues at coordinate 12,062 of JADBJO010025200.1, forward strand.
GATCAGGCTAATTTTGGGTTTAAAAAGAGCTAGGCCACCTACACATTTTGCCCCGACATACTGGAGAAATAATTGTCCGGCAGTATTACATGTGATGGAGAAAACCTCAGTCGACTGGAATTCTAACATTGACTATAGAAGCCGTTGTCATGTTTTGATAAAGAACATTAGAGACAACACTTACTAGAGTACCGCTATTTTCACCGTTTATGTTTTTTTCCGGCCACTATCTAATGTAAGCGAAGTTGAAATGGGATATTTATTGTGCATCGGAAATCCTTTCTAATTATTCGTGTAATGACCCGGTACAGCACACAAACACACACACACAACACACACACACACACCACACACCCATCACACACTACACACCACACAACTACACCACGCACGCAACGACACGCAACTCACGCATGCACGCACTAACCCACCGTCACACACGAACACACCAATACGCACACAAGGCACCCACACAACACGCACACACACCCACACACACACACACACACACACCACCGCACACCACCCACACCCCACACACAACACACAATACACGCCACTAACACGCTCTACTCACGCAAAGGATTCATACAATGCAGTCGCCTGGAAAGTACATACCCCGGTATTCAAATGCTTCAATCCGGAATACTTGACAACACGACTGATTACCCCCCCTGACTCTCCCCTCCCTTTTTGTCCACCATTCACACCCAAACCCCCCCACCCACCCCACACCCACACACACACACACACACCAGCACAGCCCCACGACCCACCCACTCCACCCCCCGCACAACACACCCGCTCGGTGCGTGTCACACACAACACACACCACACACACACACTCACACACCACACACACACACACCCGACACACACCACACCCACACACACACCAACAACACCACCACCCTCACATATCCACTCATCCACACACGCACACCCACACATACTCACTCACACACGCAGCACACACCCCACTCATCACACACAGCACACACACACACACACAACACACCCAACACAACACAACAAACACACACACCCACCCACACACCCACACACATACACACACAATCTCACACACACACACACACACCCTCCATCCACACCCACAGACACACACGTCACACACCACACCTAAATCCACACACAGATACTCCCACACACTCTCGCTCGACCCCACACATATACACGTATCAACACACACATACTACGACAACTCCTCACGCACTCACGCACTCACGCAACCACACACCCATTCATAGATCAAATAAGAGATATATAAGAAGTAGATAATGATTTGATGCCTCTATAGAGTATATAATTAAGATTACTACAGATATAGAAATCTGTCGTAAAATGATCTATTTCAGATATAGATCAGTCATCTCAGTGATTCTTAGACGAGAGATATTGAAGGGTCCAGATTTAGAGGAAGAATGACGGATTTAAGATTTAACCGAGTCCACAGGTCAATTCTTTCCTTTGTTCTTCCAATATTAGCACACATGCATTCTCCATCTGCAAATTGCAGGGAGTAAAATCCGTAAACCCTTGCCCGTTGGGTCCTGTCAACACTGGTGAATCGTGTCGCTTTAAACAGTCAAGCTTTAAGCAACTGCCTTCGTTTTTTCTCTCCGTTGTCTTGTTGCGGTGTGCGTGCATGCGGCGTGCGTTGCATGCGTGGCCTGGACGATGCATGCATGCCAGTCCTAGTGTGTGCATTGTGTGTGGTGTGTGTGTGTGGTGGTGTGCTGGTGTGTGTCGTGTGTAGTGTGTGTGCGTGTGTGAGTAGAGCGAGCGAGAGTCGAGAAGAGAGTACGAAGCCTGTGTGTTACGACGTGCGTGCGCTCGTGGCGTGCGCGCATCGGGCTGTGGTGTGTGTGTGTTGTGTGTGTGTGGTGTGGTGTGTGTGTCAGTGTGTGTGGGTGTGTGTATGTGTGTGTGTGTGTGCGCGCAGCGCCGCGCCGCGCGTCTGTTTCTGTGTGTGATTCCTGAGCTAAACTTTTTAATCAACGGAGACTGAGTTGCCGACGGAAGACTTCCATAGACTTCCCCGACACGGCACTCTATCGTTGATGGTACAGAGAAGAGCAGAGAGAGAGGTAGAGAGGAGAGGAGAGAGTCGATAGAGAGAGACTACTTAGAGATAAGTAGATCGAGATAGATAATCGGAGATCGTAAGGGCTATATGGGATGTTGGGGGGGGGGTGGTCAAGGTATCGAAGCTGAGGTTGGGTCGGGGGCTCGTTGGGGGGTCATTTGAAAGATTGGTGGTACTGATGGACAATCACTTTCACTGAAGGCACCCTCATGCACTCGCCCTGACGGAATTCCTGAGAGCCAAATTGTGAGCCCTTCACAATTCACCTATTGTGTTTTGTGGGCCCATTATATACTTTCGACGAGGTCCACTAAATTCATGCAGATACCAAGACTGCAATTTGGATATCACTGGAATCAGAGAGGTGTATCACTCAATATTATACTTCTTCAGCTAATTCATTAATAGGCCTTACCATTTAGAAGTACAACCCGCTGGGGTTCCTTTCCAGGTACTACAATGGATGGAACCGAGAGAGATGACATCCCTTTAGACGCAAGGGTTGTCAGTGTACTTTCCAACTCCCCACCCATCTAGTCCGTATCAGTCGAGGCCTCTGTCCATACGCCGCAGCCCACCTGGAACCGCCCAAGTCACTCAACAAACGCAAAAGGACACCCCCTCCCAATATAAACCATCTTGAATTGCAGACCACTTTCATACTTGGATCTGGGTGTACTTGAACTCAAGAAGGACGTGGAAGGTACAGCCGCTGGCGCATTGGTGCAACGCCCGTATAGACTGCTAGATCGCGAAAGAGTTTGGAACACATCTGACGAAAGAATATCTATGGGACATAATTGTAAGCTGTGTTGTACCATAGTTTCAAGACTATCCTTGTCCTGATCTTGTTTTGTCATCTCTATAAACATCTAATTTTCCGGACAGCCACAACGTTGCTGAAGGAGACAGTGTCCTCTAATTTTTCATATTATCTGATAACCATCCAACAGGCAGCAGAACCACGTCTGTAGGTCGTTCGCCAGAGACAAGTGCGTGTGTGTCCTGTGCTCTGTGATGTGTGTGTGTTGGTGTGTGTGTAGTGTGTGTGGCTGTGTGTGTGTGTGTGAGTGTGTGTTACGGTTGTAATGTGGCGTGGTGTATTGTGTGTGGTGCAGTGCGTGCGGTGCGGCGCGTGCGGGTGTGGGTGTGTGTGTGATGTGTGTGTGTGTGTGGGTGTACATGTGCGTGTGTGTGCGTGGTCGGTGCTTGCGTACGCGGTGGCGTGGGCGTAGTGGCTGCGTGTTGTATGTGTTGCGTGCATGCGCCTTTAATGTATTGTTGTGTGCGTTGCGTTTGCGTGCGACTCGCGCGACGCGTGTGCTATCCGTTGTGTGTGTGTGAATTAGTGAGTGAAGAGTAGTGACATGAGTGAGTGAGTGAGTGTGTGTGTGTGTGTGTTTGTGTGTGTTGGTGTGTGTGTGTTGTGTGGTGTGTGGTGTTGTGTGTGGTGGTGTGGTGTGTGTGGTGTGTGTGGTGTGTGTGTGTGGTTGTGTGTGTGGTGTGTGGGTGGGTGTGTGGTGTGGTGTGGGTTGTGTGAGTGAGTGAATGTGTTGGTGGTGTGGTGTGGTGTACGTGTTGTGTGTGTGTGTGTGTAGTGTGTGTGTGTGTGGTGTGTGTGTGTGTGCTTGTGTATGCGGTCACTCTTTAGAGTAGAGAGGAAAGTTTAGGGACCAGAAGACAAATAAGTTCTCTAAATGTGCCGACGTCTGAAGAGTGCTATTGTGCTGTGTTCGTGCGTGGCGCGCCTGCTGCGTGTGTGTGCTTATACGTCTGTGTGCCTCGTCATTTTCCATTTGCCCTCCAGTCTCTCTCTTTCTCCTCCCCTCGCTCTCCTCGTGCTCTCTCTCCTCAGTCCCTCACTCCTCTCTCTCTATCTCACTCTCGCGAGACTCTCTCTCCTCATCTCTCCTCTCTCTCTCCTCTCTCTCCCTCGTACTTTCTCTCTCTCTCGGCATGACTGTGTTGGCGTCCAGGCCAGGACACGCTAAGCAGTCAATAATGACACAGCTTTGTGTTTCCCTTTCAGAAGTCCAAAGTCTTATACTGCTGATGTTCCCTCGCCTCTTGAAATCCTCTTTTCAGAAAGCCTCCCTCCCCGCTGTCCCGAGCTCGTCCATCATCTCCCCTCTCTCCCTCCCCCACCCCCACCCCCTCCATCTGCGCTTCCTCCCGTCCCCCCTCCTCCCCTCACCCGAAAAAGAGAAAAACAAAGAGAGAGAGAGAGAGAGAGAGAGAGAGAGAGGAGAGAGCGAGAGGGATAGACAGAGGATAGACAGTGACAGAGTAGACAGACAAAGAGACAGGCAGAAGATAAACAGGAGAGACAGAGAGACCCACACACACACACACAACAACACACACCACACACACACACACACACACACACACACACACACCCACACACACACACACACACAGACAGACATACAGACAGACAGACAGGTAGGCCAGAGAGACAGAGGGGACAGACAGACAGTCAGACAGACAGACAGACAGACAGACAGACAGACAGACAGACAGACGGGGACAGGAGTACAGATTTAAAGAAAAAAAAATCATGGAACTGTGTTCGTTGTCTTTAAATTTGAAAGTTTGCTATGGACTGTCGCCCCTGACGTAAACTATGCTGGCTCTGATCATTTGCATCACTCATTCGTACCTTCTTTTTTTTTTTTTTTTTTTTTTTTTTTTTTTTTTTTTTTTTTTTTTAAATCGTTTTTTTTTAGTAACTCGCTCAAAAGTTTGACCGAATTATGTATGTGGTGATCTCTAGCATTTTCATTCGTGTTCACATGCACATTTGATTGAGTATTGATTGAGTCAGTTGTTACAATATTCCAAATATGGAGCTACAATTTGGACCTTACAGCAATACTGTGTGTTTGGTTATGAATGAAACCAGTCTTAATTCATTTCATTCACAACGAAGAATCCTTTTTTTTTTTCCCAACTACTACCCACTCGCATTTCTAGGCTTTGCAGTATAACACGCAAACTACTAAACTTTTCCCTCATATTTTGTAACAGTTCGAAATGTCTTTCCTTAAAAGAGACATTCGTCCCTATCACATAAGCGTTTGTTTTCGAAACAGAAATTTTCTGTCGATGCCATCTAGCTAACTGGAAAAATCAAAACCGGACCGTTTCCTACTAACCGGACACAACCCAATAATCTACAAGCTGAACAAACATCAATTTCATGGTCAGGGAGTGGTTCTCGTTCGATCTTGGGACGTAGTCAGTGCCAGTTTTCACGCAGGCTTTTATCTGAACTGATGTGGACAATTTGCAAGGCAAATAAGCGTTTGCCCACCATTCCCATGTTTTTAGCGGTGTCTGCACCAAAGTGTCAATACGGCAGTAACGGGAAACGTTCGTAATAAGCATTTGAAAAGGAGGAGTGAGAAATAAGAACCAGTATGCTTTCTAAATCGAAAAAACGTCATGTTGTTACGAGCATAAATAAACATACTAATGACATTAGGAGTATGCGTTAATTCTGACCAAGCCCATCACTTAATATGGACAGGGGCTGACACACTGAAAATAACAATAACTCTAATACACGTATGACGGGAGTTCATATGCATATCTTTTTAATATATCTGTTTTTTTTTTTCTTTATCATAAACCATTTCAGTTGAAGCTCACTGGGCATACTGAAAGTGACCCAGTTTTTTTTTTTTACCGATCAGAGACGTTGTTTATTGCAGGTTCAACGGTTGAAATAATAACAAAGACACGCGTACTTCTGCGGTTGTGTATAGAGTAGCCAGGGAAAGTGGCCTTATATTGATACAACTGCAAGATCAAAAATATAGACGAGACAAAACAAACAAAAGATTCAAATACCAGGAGCAAGCTGATTCTCTTTTGGAAATCATCTGATTAAACAGATTACCCCAGAACAACCACCCAACAAGCCAGCCAACCAAACCCTTTCTCAAACGTTTTGTTTTGCGACCTCAAAAAATGCTCCTGCTATCCTCTGACATAAATTCAAGCCCCCAAGTTCAACCGCTACTTACAGAGACCGCCACAGATATTCAGCCAATGAGACATGTAGCCCCTGCAACAGACATTCATCAGTGACTGCCGTTTCAGCCTACAGCAGAATTCAGGCTTTGAAAGACATTCAGTTTGCAATTCACCCTTGACATACACCTGTTGATAAACATTCACCCTGTGACACATTCAGCCTGTGACAGACATTCACCCCCTGTGACAAACATTTCACCCTGTGACAGACATTCACCCTGTGACAGACAAACATTCACCAGTGACAAACCATTCACCTGTGACAGACATTCAGACGCCTGTGACAGACATTCACCCCTGTGACAAACATTCACCCTGTGACAGACATTCACCCTGTGACAGACATTCACTAGTGACTGACATTCAGCCTGTGACAAACATTCACCCTGTGACAGACATTCACCCTGTGACAGACATTCACCAGTGACTGTGACAGACATTCACTAGTGACTGACCATTCAGCCTGTGACAGATATTCACCAGTGACTGTGACAGACATTCACCAGTGACTGTGAACAAACATTCACCCTGGTGACAGACATTCCCCTGTGACAGACATTCACTAGTGACTGACATTCAGCCTGTGACAAACATTCACACCTGTGACAGACATTTCACCCCTGTGACAGACATTCAGCCTGTGACAGACATTCACCCTGTGACAGACATTCACCAGTGACTGTGACAGACATTCACTAGTGACTGACATTCAGCCTGTGACAGACATTCACCCTGTGACAGACATTCACCAGTGACAGACATTCACCCTGTGACAGACATTCACCCTGTGACAGACATTCACACTGTACAGACATTCACCAGTGACTGTGACAGACATTCACTACGGTGTGACTGACATTTAGCCTGTGACAGACATTTCACCCTGTGACAGACATTCACCAGTGACAGACATTCACACACTGTGACAAAGATTCCGACCCTGTGACAAACATTCACCCTGTGACAGACATTCACCAGTGACTGACATTCAGCCTGTGACAGACATTTACGAAGCCAGTGACAAACATTCACCCTGTGACAGACATTCATCCTGTGACAGACATTCACCAGTGACTGACATTCAGCCTGTGACAGACATTAGTAGCCTGTGACAGACATCCACCAGTGACTGACATTCACCTGTGACAGACATTCAGCCTGTGACAGACATTCACCCAGTGACAGACATTCACCCTGTGACAAACATTCACCTGTGACATACATTCAGAGCCTGTGACAGACATTCACACTTGACTGACATTCGCCACCCTGTGACAAACATTCCATGACCCTGTGGCAGACATTCACCCCTGTGACAGACATTCCCCTGTGCCAAACCACAGACATTCAGCCTGTGACAAACATTCAGCCTGTGACGACATTCAGCCTGTGGACAAACATTCAGCCTGTGGCAGACATTCAGCCTGTTTCAGCAGACATTCAGCCTGTGACAGACATTCAGCGCCTGTGACAAACATTCACCCTGTGGCAGACATTCAGCCTGTTGACATCACTTTCAGCCCCTGGACAGACATTGACCTGTGACAGACTTTCACCCCTGATGACAGACATCCAGCCTCTGACAGACATTTCAGCCTGTGACAGACATTCACCAGCACAGACATTCAGCCTGTGACAGACATTCAGCCTGTGACAGACATTCAGCCTGGACCGACATTCACCCGCACGACAGACGCCTTCACCATTCAGCCTGTGACAGACATTCAGCCTGTGACAGACATTCACCCTGTGACAGACATTCACCCAGTGCGAGAAACATTCACCCGCGCGACAGACATTCCCATTCATTACCCTGTGAGCGACATATTCACGCTGTGACAGACAGTTCAGCCTGTGACAGACATTCACCCTGTGACAGACATTCACCGTGACAGACATTCAGCCTGTGACAGACATTCAGCCTGTGAGAGACACTTCACCCTGCCCTGCGAGAGACATTCACCCTGCGCGAGACATTCACCCTGCAGGACATTCAAGTGAGAGACATTCACGCTGTGACAGACATTCTCCTGTGACAGACATTCACGCCTGTGACAGACATTCACCCTGCGAGAGACATTTTCACCATGGCAGACATTCACCCTGTGACACTTTTACTTTCACCCTGAGACAGACATTTCACCCTGTGACAGACATTCACCCTGGACAGACATTGAGCCTGTGACAAGACTTTTTCACCCTGGGACAGACATTGACCTGTGACAGACATTCTGTCTTTGACAACGTTGGTAAAACAATTCATAACTACAGATCTAAGAAAATCAGCCGGCACTGTAATGGTCGTTTCCAGGTCTGTCACAGCTGCATCTAATACCGTCAGAATTCCTGTTCCTTCTCCCTTCAGCTATATCCCTCGGTGGTTTCTGCTTCTGGACAAAAAAAGTAGAAACTGTGGACTTGAGTGAAAGATGAGATTGCTGCAATTTTTTTTTTTCAATGGCGGCGGTGTGGAAGCTGAACTGTTTGTATACGCACCTCCCACAGACACCTCCTCCTTCGTTAGACTTCATTGACAGTTGCTGTCGTCTGCCCACCTCGATGTTGATACGTTTGCCAACGATGATCGTCAGATGTGGTTGGCGAGATGAAAGACAGATAGCATGAGACCTCGTCAAACTCTATCTGCATTCAAGGCATCAGTCTACGCGCAGCCGGCGCCCTTGATCCTGGTGTATGTTACCTTTTCCTTTCGTCTTGCGTGCAGACATAATAGTCTTGTGTGGTTTTTTTTGTTTTATTTGTCTGCGAACCGCCTGTCAGTCCCTGTCTGTGTTTTGTTCCTCCTCTCTCATCTCTTCTCTCTCTCTCTCTCTCTCCTCTCTCTCCTCTCCTCTCTCGTCTCTCTCTCTCTCCTCTCTGTGTGTGTGTGTGTGTGTGTTGTGTGTGTGTGTGTGTGTGTGTGTGTGTGTGTGTTCTGTTTCCTCCATTCTCCTCTTTTTTTCTATGTTTGTTCAGCTCACTCTGATTTTCTTACTTTTGTCTCTCAACGAAACTTTGATAAGATCTGCGCCCTGTTTTTTTTTTTCCATCCCTCGTGTGCGTTCAAGATTTAACAAGTGTTACAGATACTCAGAAATCTAATCTATCTCTCTCCTCTCTCTCTCCTCTCATCTCTCTCCTCTCTCTGCCACTTTCTCTCTCTTCTTTCCACACTCACAAAACTCACATACATATTACAACGGCGCCGCACACACATAACCTGACGCACCCGACATGCGCGCACTACACAACCACACACATGCACGCACACAAAACATACTACAAACTAGACTAAAAGCAAACCTCCTCCTCCTTATTTACACACGAACATCACACACACACCACACCACACAACCACACACACCACACAACACACGCGCGGCGTCTACACACATCAACACACACCCACACTCACGCATGCGACCTTACTCCACTACACTCACTCACGCAACACACACAAAACACACACACACACACACGACACAACACACCCACAACACCACACACACACACACGACACACGAGATAACCACATCTTGCATTCCACGCACCACAGACATACAAGCATTAATTTTCTCACGCCAAAGTATCCCGCTTTAACCCCCTCAACCTGTTCTCCCTCCCCCCCCCCACCCATCACCTACGACACATGTTCGCGCCACACACACACACCACACGACACACAACACTCACAACACACCCACCACACACACACTCCAACACACACGCCACCACACACACACACACACACACACACACACCACACACACACACACCGCAAGATAACAGAGAGATAGATATCCTAAGGATAGAGGATATTATAGTTTACATCAACATACTACATGCAAGGCAACATACAGACAGGCATACAGCAGACATACATGCAGGCAATACATACAGACAACATAATTAAACTTGTTGAGTGCTTGAACCACTTTCTGACGAATTGACGCACATGTTTAGTACTTTCAAAAGACATAACTGAAGGGTGTGCCGTGATACAACAAGGACCCTTGTCACTTGGTTACTAAACAATGTATTGCTCCGTCGGAACCCTTCATGCTATAGCCCGAAAGATTTCCGGCCACTTTGTCTCCCCTATCTGCGCTTCTGATGACAATGATTGATTTGCCCCAACACGGATCTGGACATCCAGCTATTCTGCATTTGTGGAAACATGGAGGTTGTGGTGGGAGAAGGAGATAAAGAGGGATACAGAGAAGAGAAGAGAGAAGAAAGAGAGAGGAGAAGGAAGAGAGAGAGTTAGTGAGGAGAGAGGAAAGAGACAAGAGCGAGAGAGAGAGTCGAGGGAGAGAAATAGTAGAGAAGTTGAGTGAGGAGAGAGAAAGAAAACAAGGGAGTGTAGCAAAGGAACGAGAGAGGAGAGGCAGTTGATAGCCTAGAGAGAGAGTGCTATCTCGATTCCCAGCTACGATCGCTATACTATCTCTCTCTCTTTTGTCTCGACGCTCGCAGATTGTGCCGGGTTTAATGTTTGTGTTGGTGGTTGGTGTGTGTGCTGTGTGTCGTGGTGTGTTGTTGTGGTGTGTGTTTCGTGTTGTGTGTGTGTGTGGTGTGTTGCTGTTCGTGTGTGTGTGTGTGTGTATGTGTTTTGTCATTGTGTGTTGTGTGTTTTTTGTGTGTGTGCGAGCGAGAGAGAGAGAGAGGTCTAGAGAGATCGCAGCGAGAGACTCCATACTCTGCATAGAGACGCGAAGAGGGAGAGGTGCGCTAGGAGACAACCTTGTAAGAACCCGGGGGGGGTGCCAGGCAGCCATGGAACCAGACAAAATACAGACAGACACACCGAAAGACAGAAATCACCCTGACCAAGAGTTATGTCTGATAACAGACAAGTACATATTCAGGAACTGGGACAACGAACGCGTTTTCCAAGAGCAAGTTCGGAGTTAGATCAAACCGCGGGCAAAACACTCAAGAGTGGGGGCGAGAAAGTCCATATCAAGAGGCGTTGCCCCTTGTTTGCCCCACGCGTGGGGTCGGAAAACCCCCCCAGATTAAAAACAAAAGATTGAGCATCTTTTTTTGTTTTGCTTCGAGGGAACTAATCCTTAGGGGTTACGTTTGTGGCGTATTTGGGTCCTAATTTTTCCTTTTCGGATTGCTGTGTCTGCGCGTTAATGAGAAATTTCGGATTGTGCCTAAGGGGTGTGGGGGTTACAGGATTAACATACGAAAGAAGAGAGAGAGACGAGCAAGAGAGATGAGAGAGAGAGATATAACATACCAGGAGACCGAGACATAGATACAAGAGAGACCTACAGAATAGAATTCGGGTTGTTGTCTAGGGGCTCATCTTGGTCTTACCTTCTCTCTGTCTCCTGTCTCCTGTCTACCGATCCTCTCTCCTCCTCTCTCTCTTCTCTCCATCTCTCTCCTTTCTCTCTCTCTCTCTGCTCTCTCGTCTCTTCTCTCTCCTGAGCTTGTTCATGGGTCCTCTGTCCTCTGTGCTCACTTTACTGTCTTTTTCCCCTTCCTCCCTCCCTCCCTCCCTCTTCCACTCCTCTCGTTCTATGTTTTGCTGGTCTGCATATGTTCGTATTCTAACACATATATTCTTTTTTCTCCATGGGATTGAATTTAATGTAACTAACAAGGCCCCCCTCTCCTCTGGTACGCCTCCTGTCTCTCCTCTCTCTTTCGCTCTCCTCTCATCTACTCTCCTCTCTCTCTCCGTCTCTCCTTCTCTCTCTCTTTTCTCCTCTCGCTCTGAGCGTGTACATGTGTCTCTGACCTCTGTCTAGCCTGTTTTAGTTTTTCCCTTTCTCCCTCCCTCCCATCCACCTCGCTCTGCCCGGTCTGTCCTCTTCTTCCCCAAAACAGCCGCTCGGCACCGCGTACATCACACACACACACACACCC
>JADBJO010025201.1:0-24089 GCA_016801955.1 Conus betulinus
TGATATGTGCGACACATTTTTCTGAAAATGTCACTGCTGTGTCTTCCAAACATAGACCAATGCATTGTGTGACCTTCTTCAAGAAGCCAGCGAGCCTCTAAAGACTCCACTGCCCCTTGGAAAGACGAGAGGTTACTTTCGTCCCAGACAAGTTTCTCTATTTCAGTACTTGTGTCACCAACTACACGTGTTTTTTTTTTCGCTCTGTTGCAGAATTACTTCTAAAGGCAAATGATCAGAGGATGACAGCTCTGCCACTGCCATGTCAAAAAGTGAAATGGGCATCTCTACGGATAATAACACAATCGACGACACCATCACCATTTGGACCTATGCACGTAGAATTCATTTTTTTATCACCAAAACATTGGACCTATGCACGTTCAATTCCCTTGTTATGAACAAAACATGCACCATTTAAGATATGTAATTCTAAAACAAAACACAACAATTCAATATTTTTCACCATATTCGTTAACTGTTCTTCCACACGGTCTACTACTGCTTGTCATGGTGTGGGAGCTTGTGTACCTCTGTGATCCAGAGAGCTATGCCAGCGGGAGCGTATGCTCCTGGTAAGGCCACCCAAGCTGGACAGGTCGAAGGGTAGAGGTCAGACTAATGTAGACCAACTCTCCCAGAGGTTAGACGGGTTTGAATAGGGCTAACACCCCTTCCTAGCAAACCAAAGCAAGTTACAGAAGCATTGACAACATCAAACCAAGACGATCACCTGGGAGACGAAGGATCTCCGTCCCAGAGACTCATGACGTCAGGCAGTGAAAGCCGAAAGGAAGCTACAAGACCGACCCCCCTTCTGACCCCCAGGAAATCAACAAGGATAGCCACTTTGAACATCAGAACAATGTACGAAGCGGGCAGAATCATCCAGATAGCAAGAGAGATGAAGACCTACAAGATAGGAGTCCTAGGAGGACTGAGTAAGACAAGGTATCTACAGACAGGACAGCTGAGACTTTCATCAGGAAAGCTGCTGCTGTACTCGGGGACACACAGAGGATGGAGCCCCCCATACAGAAGGCGTGGCGCTGATGCTGATACCAGAGGCACAGCGGGCACTCATCGGCTGGGAACTTATCAACTCCCGCATCATCACAGCCAAGTTTAACACCAAGAAGAACATCAATCTGAACAACATCCAATGCTACGCTCCCACAAATGATGCAGTGGAGGAAAATAAAGATGATTTCTACCAGCAAGTACAAGCTGTTCTAGACAGAAGAGGAGCAAATGACATCACAATAGTCATGGGTGACTTTAACGCCAAGATAGGATCAGACAACACAGAATATGAAGACATGGGGACACATAGACATGGACAGATGAGTGAGAATGGAGAACGCGCCATCCACCGTGGCGAAGTGGTTAGCGTCGCGGACTCCCGGCTGGGAGGTCGTGGGTTCGAATCCTATCAGAGTCATGTGAGTTTTTTCTGCCCTGACCGGCTCCTACCCAGAGTTGAGTTTGTTGCGGACTCAGTTGGGAAGACTGGGACCACACAGTCGAGTTTCATCCACTTAATGGATGTGTTTCTGAGAGTGTTGCTCAAATTTCCTGACCAACACTGCAGGTGCCTGTATATCTCTGGGCCTGGTTGACGCCGGGATATATTATGAAAGGAAGCGTAGAGTACAGCCCTGTCATGTATTCTCAGACCGAAATGTAAATGCGTAGCATCATCTTAATCATCCTCATTCTCATCGATCAGCATTAAGGAAAAAAAATCTCTCAAGCTCTGTGGCCCTTCATGCCCTGCTCTCATGGTGACCTCAGTTTCGATGCCCTCTCCACGTCTGTGGCCTTGGTTTGGTTCCGTTGGGGTCACCGGTATCGGCGATTCCATGGGGGCTGTCGTTGGACGGACGTGATGGCGCCCTTGGGAGGGAGAGCTCACTCACGCCGGCTCCGCGACTAAGCATTATTGTCGTCAGTAGGGGCTTAGTAGGTGGTGTCCTGCGTATGTTAGATCAGAACAGGCTCCACTGAACACCACCAAAGTGACTCGGCAGCAGTGCAGTGTCTCTCTCCGGTGGGTTGCCTCTTGACGACTTGACATTGACTGCTCCCTGTGGATTGCCGGTGCTGGGGCTGCAGCGGGGCCGACCGGGCTGTGGCTGTGGACAGGGTGTCGGAATGAGCGGCGTGGGTGCATTGGCTCTGAGGTGGCGCAGAGGTTGGCACAGCAAAAAAAAAAAAAGAAGAAAAAAAAGGGGGAACGCTTTGTAGACCTGGAGATCCGAAGACCACGTCACGGAGAACCAGATCGACCACATCTGCATCATCAGGATATTCATGCGATCATGATGGCATGTGAGGGTGATGAGGGGGGTGCTGACGTGTCATCAGACCACCACCTGTTTATGACAACAGTGAGACTCTGACTCAAGAAGTACACTTCAACAAATGCAGCAAGGACATGATATAATGTGGAGCTGTTTAGCAGTAAAGAAATAAAGGAGAAATTTCAGATCAGTCTTACGAACAGGTTCCAGCTACTTGAAGAATTGCTTGAAGAGGAGAGCACAGACATCAAGAACCAGTGGCAACATACCAAGAAACTTTGACATGAGACCTGTGAGGAGGTACTTGGAAAGAAGAAGAAAACTGAACACAAGGAGTGGATTTCTGATGATATTATTCACAACTGAACAAAAGGAAAGAGGAGAAAGCCACACTGAATATGAGTCGGACAAGATCAAGCAGGCAGGAACAATGGGATACAATGGACACTCTGGACGCAGCTAGATGACCTTGACTTTGCTGACGACCTGGCTCTCTTCTCCCACAGTCACACACAGATGCAGGACAAGACCTCCCATCTTGAGACAACATTAGCAGGAACAGGGCTCAAGGTAAACAAGAAGAAGACCGAGCTGATGAAGATCAACACCACAGGCAGCAGCCCAGTCACAGTCGGAGGCGAGCCATCAGGGAAGTAGCTTCCTTTGTCTACTTGGGAAGCGCAGTTGACAAGCAGGGGGGCACCAACCGAGACATCATGGTCAGGATAGGCAAGGCGCGAGCAGCATTTATCATGCTTAAGAAAATCTGGGCCTCAGGAGAGATCATCAGGACAACAAAATTGCGTATCTTCAATTCAAACATGAAGTCGGTTCTGCTCTATTGCTGCGAGACTTGGAGAACGACCAAGGCAACACAGCAAAAAATTCAGACCTTCATCAACACCTGTCCGAGGCGCATCTTCAAAATCAGATGGCCAGAGACGATCAACAATGAAGATCTATGAAAGCAAGCAGGACAGAAACCAGTGACCAAGCAGATTCTGCAGAGGAAGTGGGGCTGGACTGGACACACACTCTCACGAAGCCAGCATCCAGCATTACACGTCAAGCCCTGACATGGAACCTGCAGGGGGAAAAGGAAGAGAGGCCGACATCGCAGCAACCAGAGGCAAGATACTGTGGCAGAGATAAAGAGGCAGGGGACCAACTGGACAGGCATTCAGAGCAGCCCAGAAGCGAGTGTGATGGCGGAGTGCGCAGACACATGTATGTACATGAGCATCCCCATTCTCACACAAAGCACATAGGCATATGTATGCGTACACAATATTCCTAAAAGAAAATACTCCCTAGAACACACCTCAAGCAATAAGATCATCTCCCTGACATATTTGCTCTGTATTGAGCCAAGACACACTCAAGTCGCCCAAAATATTCTTTCTGTAAAATTTCAAGGAAATAAGTTCTTGAAAAATCATACACAAGCGGAGAGAGATGCATATAGTTCTGTTCCAAAAGGTATTCTCTTTCTTCTTCTTTTTGTACTCCCAGTTCTTATAGAACAGGGAGTGCTTTACAATGGGAGCAAAGAAATGTTGTCTATGTGTCTGTCTGTGTGTCTGTCTGTCCGTGGTCAAAATGTGTTCCACTCGCTCCAGACAAAACGTCTGGGCCGATCTTTCTGGAAATTTATAGGTATGATCATTATGAGTCACGGATGATGCCCGATGTTTTATTTTACCCGAATAGCCATTACTAACAGCTATAATGGCCCCCAATAGTTTTTCTTCTTTATGGAATATTTCTTTATGATGCATGTTTGATTGTGACGTTAAATACATTATGACGCATGTTTGATTGTGACGTTTTTCAGGAAGATAAACTGGGAGTACGTTTACATACTTTGCATTTTTTAAACAAGAAAACGCTTGTGTGCAGTGACTTACTGCAGAGCAAAACTGCAAATGGCAAGAAAAAGAGAGTCCACTATGATGACTGACGAGTGGTGTGAAGCCATTGTCTGCTACCATGACCTCATTACGTGACTGATGCAGCATTTGCCAAGCACGAACTGTGATTCAGTTTCTTGTATGGTGTTTCAAAACTCAATGCAATTATTTCACAGAGTATACAGAGCTGAGCTGTGGCTGGATGTTGATATTAATGAGGTTGTTGGATGTCTCACTCGTCAGATTATTGTGAAATAATAATTGTAACTGACTCAAACATTCCATTGATGTGATTTTTGTCCCATAATTCTCTTTTAGATGGTTTTTTTTGTTTTACGGTTGTAACTATTTATAAATGATTTTCCATGTCATTTTTTTAGTGAAACTTCTAAAAAAAAAAAAACTTTCAGCGAACTTGTAGCAATACTCACATTTGTTAAAATCATACATGACATCACAGTTAACATTATATTAATCATCCATGATGTTCATTTGAATATAACTTTATATTTAGTGGAAAATTTAGTTTTGAAAATTGATTTACTGCTGCAGAACTCTGATCCTTAATTCTTAGTACCTTTTATTTTAATGTAAATTTGAAAAGATACTTGCTGTTATGTCATTTACAACATTCATGCAGAAGACCATCTGCCAGCCAGCTGTGTATTGTACTTGTTACCAAAGAGTATTAATGAACTGTTTTGAAGAAGATTGCAGTAATTCTGCTATTTGAAGCCATCGCTATTTTCTAAAACTCTGATCAGATCATCATTATTCTTTAATGTTAAGCATCATGGATGTGACAAGCACCATGGGTGTGACTGAGGTTAAGCGCCATGGGTGTGACTGATGTTAAGCACCATGGGTATGACTGATGTTAAGCACCATGGGTGTGACTGATCAGCTTGGCATTCACTTGTGTTGTTGACCTACTTATACACAGACCTAATTAGTTCCTGTGCCCTTGTTGAATCATTTATCAAAGTACCAAACATTCATAATGTGCAGGGGTCCACACCCAGATCATAATGAGTCCGTGGATAGAAATAATGGCAACTGCATTATTTGATCTATCAGGCTTGAACAGCATGCAGTTCATATGCATTGATAAACATACTTCACTGTGAATCAGACAAGAAGAGGAGATAAACCTCTGGCAGTCAGGAACAAGGCAGCCAGAGGCTGAGGCATATGAATTAAAAGCATTTCAATATCTGCAGCAAAATTAGAGTACTGTTCATTTCAAACCACACTTTTACATGAAGGAAAAAGATATTTGCCATGAAGAAAATCGTGGCACTCTTCCTAAAATGACACTCCTCAGAACTACGGAGGGAGGGAGGGAGGGAGAGAGAGAGAGGAAGAAGGAAAAAAGAAAGGACCTCTAACATTGAAGCATGGACAGGGAAAACCATTTGCAGTGACCCCAAAACTTGGTTCATATCTGACCGAGTGAAGGATCTTTAAGCAAAGGTCTTCAGTGCCTCACAGACTCTTCAGTGAGTTGGAGTGAGAAGAAGAAGAGAATGCAATCCAACAATTAAAAACACCTTTTGTCAAAAAAGTATGGTTCTGAATGAAAGTAATTCTTTATGTCAAACTGTGAGATGAGAAAAACTGAAAACAAACTCAGCTCAACGGTGAAATAAGATCTTGTACTTTAAGCAGCATGAAGTAGAAGTTGACATGTAGGCATCTCCCTTCGTCCAGGTTGTTGCTTTGGTCATTTCTTGTCACTTTGTCGTCTTCCTTTCATCAGTGCATACATATTTATCATGAAATAAGCTGAGGTTGTGCCAAACAGATTAGCATTGAACATTGTAGCGTCAGCAACTACCGTAACTGCCTTGGATGTACAAAGTTTGGAATTATCAAGTATGTCTGTTGTTTTCCATAAGTAAATGGTCTTGTAGTATCTGTCTTAATTTTGTATAATAGCGTATCATTTACTGGCATTTTTTTAGTGTCTGTTGATAACACTTTGAATAGAATCATGTACAGTAATGTGTACCTTTCTGTCCATGTCATATAAACTTGTTATTAGAAGAGGATAAATGCAAATTGGGTTTCCAATCTATCTTGGATGTACCTTTGACATCTAAACTCTATAGACAGGGCAAAATAACTTAATGACAAGCAATATTTATCACAGGCCTTTAGTCTGTACATTTGTGCCTTATTATGACATACCTTTATTGTAGGTATTTCATTTTTGACCTGCCTTGAAAGGTCACAGAGACTACAACTGGTTGTTTCAGAGGGCATCAAAGAAGATGATAGGTGCATAACATAGAGAGGTTGTACAGAAAGTTACCTGAACTTTATAGAGCGCACCGAGAAGTGGTGCTGTTCATGCAGTGATGTGCAGTCTAGTCCCCTTCTTTCCTTTCTGCACACCACCTGACATTCCCTCCTCAGTCCCAGCCATCCTCCCACACACACTGATGTATACACACACACACACACACACACACACACACACACACACACACACACACGATCAGACACATGCACTTACACACACACACACACACACACACACACACACACACACACACACACACACACACAGTTGTCTAATATCACGATTAGTGGAAAGACGTTAAATAAATCACACACACACACACACACACACACACACACACACACACACACACACACACACACACACACACACTCACACACACACACACACACACACACACACACACACACACACACACACACACACACACACACACACACACACACACACGAACTCGTAAACACACTTAGAAAAGAAAAACTAGTGGAGCTGGGGTGTAAATCTATAGGATCAAGTGTATTTGAAAACAGAAACAAAGATGAGGATGGGTATTCAAAAAGACTGTATTTGTAGTGAGCAGGTGTGTGTGTGTGTGCGTGTGTGTGTGTGTGCGTGTGTGTGTGTGTGTGTGTGTGTGTGTGTGTGTGTGTGTGTGTGTGTGTGTGTGTGTGAGAGAGAGAGAGAGAGAGAGAGAGAGAGAGAGAGAGACAGACAGACAGACAGACAGACAGACGAGAGCGAGAGAGAGAGAGAGGGGGGGGGGGACATGTAATTACTTATGACAAGAAATTAGTTTATTTTGTTTTGGGTGGATTAATTTATTATTGTTATTCCAAACTTTTGTATCTTTCTGTTTTTAATGTAAGGTTTTGTTTGTTTGCTTTTCAAAATGTGCATACTTATTTGTATTGTTTAACATGCTTAGAAAAGCCCCACCTCCATCTTCTTCTTCTGATACAAGTTATTGGAATATGTATCTTGGAGTAGAAGTAGAAAATGAAGATTTATGTTCTTTCAATGTTATATAATGATTGTCAGTATGAAGAACTGAATAACCATACAGTGTATGTCTGTTATGTTGGAAATACACAAAGGGCTGTTTTCTCTATGTCTTTCGCTATGTGTGTGTGTGTGTGTGTGTGTGTGTGTGTGTGTGTGTGTGTGTGTGTGTGTGTGTGCTTGTGTGTGTGTGTGTGTGTGTGTGTGTGTGTGTGTGTGTGTGTGTGTGTGTTTCTTTCGGTCTCTCTGTCTATCTCCCTAGCAGTGTTGGCCTGATGAATACGCTGCCTACTTTGGAAGACGGGGGTAGGGTTAAATTCCCATTACCTTATGGCCCAAGGAACAAGTGATCTGTCAGAGGTTCACTGTGTCTTGGGCATGGCATCATTGAAGGCAGGAGTGATCCCTCTCCTTCTGTCCCCTTAACCCTCTCTGATCTGAATCAGGTACCAGTAAACTACTGGGTGGACTGAGAGTATTTTCAAGTCATAAGAATCTGCCCCCAACGAGTGGTTCAAACACTCAGCCCTCAGCTTGGCAAGCAGATGCTAACTACAGGCCCCTCTGAAAGTAAGAGGGCAAAGCAGTTCTGTGATTGAAACTACCGACCATGATAAGCCACCACACATCTCAACTTTGGAATTCATCAGGTTTTTACTCAATTACTCACTCACCAAGATTTGTCTAATGAGATACTCATTCCAGATTTCTCTTGTGGACTGTTTTTTTCTGGCTTGCTGAGTACCCTAACCTAATGGGTGCACAGCTGACTTAAAAGATAGAACAAATAAGATTGACAGTTTGTCTCTCTGGACTCGGATGTCATGAATATACACTCACACCAGAATGGCGACCACTTTAGGCATGTTGCAAAGTGAGGTGACAGCAGGATGAAATCTAAACAAATCTTAAAAAATGAAAGTAATGTATCCACCTTAATATGAACAAACAATCACAAGACAAAACACGACACGTTTCAGGCTCTGAGGTCTTCTTCAGGCAAGAGAAACAACACTCGGGACAACGAAAACGAAGACGGAGCAGCAATCAGTTATCTCTTCATTTTTTTTGTCCTGAGTGTTGTCTACCTTGCCTGAAGATGACTTATGGGGTCGAAATGTGTCGTGTTTTGTCTTGCGATTCGTTTGTTCATGTTTAGCAGATATATTACTTAAACTTTTAAAGATTAATTTAGGCATGACAAATGACAGTTTTTCTTCTTTTGTAGACATTGCATCAACTGCCAAGTTCTCCAGGCATGCCCCCATCCAGAAGTTCTGATGAATATGAATTGAAGGAAAGCATTATCCTGTGACTGTGGAAAAGACTAATGCAAGTATGTGCATACTGATTCAGAGGGGCATGTCATATATGTCACCTTCCACCACAAAATGAGTCGCTTGTCATAGTTAAGCGTTTCAAAGATAAACATATTTTCTAAAAGTATTTTTTTCTACTCTTTTCAAAGGTGAAGACCATTTTTGAATCTGACTTTCAGTTTTTTAAGATACAGTGTTTCAAAGATGGTCCCTCTGAAAAGCGCTTTTGAGAAAATGAACAAAAACAGATGTACACATTCAACGTAATATTAACACATTAGGTGTTTTTAAAAATGTCATTTAATACAGGTTTTTAAATGTCATTTTAATACAAAAAGCAGTCAAATGTAAACAATTCACTGAGTATATTTTGTGCAGGAAAACTTATAGTATCAGCTAGGGTCCAAATCTCAAAATCGACTCCTGACACCCGTACTGCCTATTTTGCCTGCTAACTGAAAACCCGGAGAGAGATGACAAGCGACCCATTCCGTGGTGGAAGGTCACATATAAGAAAATTGAGAACATATGTAATGGCTGTATCAAACGTTTTATTGTGTGTATTACTGTCCAGACTTAGGTTACACGAAGGGTTGTCAAGCCGAGGGGTGGATGTGGGATTAGCTCCCGCAGCCTAAAAAGTGCTCCTCATGTAGCAAATCGCAAAATATAGCCTCTGACAACCAAGTCCAACTCCTGGCCTTCCCGTGTGGTTTAGCTTCTATGCCCGGCAAACCTGTTGTCTACAGAGAAGAAAGGGGCGAGGTGGATCACCGGCGCCATAACCGGTTGCTATGGGTAGATGGAACTCATGAGCCTGGGAAGGCTGTTCATCTAGGAGAAGGACAACTCTGATTTCAAACCCGGGTAGATGGAACTCGTTAGCCTTGTCAGGCAGTTCATCTAGGAGGAGGACAACTCTGATTTCAAAGCCGGGTAGATGGAACTCGTTAGCCTTGTCAGGCAGTTCACCTAGGAGAAGGACAACTCTGATTCCAAATCCCCCCAAGTGCCAGGAGTAGAGGAGGGCTTCGTCGTGCGCAGACCCTGGATCCATGGACATGGCCAGTTTCCTGTGCCCGTGCTCCAACTAAGGGGCAATAGCCGTCGTTCTTCTGACAGCGGGCTTTTGAGCCAGAAGATAGGAGAGGAAAACTCCAATGTAACACTGACACCCCAACGGTTGCCGGGTCCGTCTCAGCCTGCTGAGCTATCTCGTGTCCACCTTGGGTCTAAAGAGTAGGATCGGTGCACGTGAGCCGGTCTTCACTATAAAGAGTCGTAGCGCAGGCGGGAAGGAAGCCCTGCACCGATGTCCAGAGTTGTTAAATCTATGGTGATCTATTTGGCATCGCTGTTAAAAGGTCAATGGTAAAGATTTTGCTTTTGAGCATCGACATTGCTGAAATGATAATAACGGAGAGAGAGAGAGAGAGAGAGAGAGAGAGAGAGAGAGAGAGAGAGAGAGAGAGAGATGTGCAGTTCATATATAGTACCGTATTTCATTCATCTTGATACACATCAAAGGTATCAACATGTGATTTCCAACCATTTGAAAAAATTCGATTCGTACATTTTCCTCCTTTTCTCAGTTAACGTGTTGAGCGTATAAACAAAAGGGTTAACAGCAGAGTTCAGAGGCATGACGAATATGGCCAGGGCCACATTAATTTCTCCAGGTATAGGAATACCTGCTAATGCCAAAATCCCACACAGTCCAATGGGAAACAGCACATAAAATCTGTAACTGCAACAGTGATCAAACGTCGAGCTATGATCATATTCTGAGACATTTTAGAAGTGTTAGTTTTTAGAGTGTTCTTCTGTATTGTCTGGTAAATAAAGATCTGGCCAGTAGAGATGATTAAAAACAGAATTAAATTGAAGACGATTAAGATACTGAAGGAATACGTTTTTCCTTTGAAATAATGTCTTGTGACTGGCAAAGGCATACAAATACCTGTCTGGCTGTAAATTCCCAATGTGATGTCACGGGAAGTAAAGGCAGCAAGGCGAGAATCAACCCTGTCATCCAGGTTAATAGGCAAGCCACAACTGCTGATGTGTTTTTCAAACCGCAATGTGCTGAACGGAAAACGAAGGACAACGAAACGATCAGTCGTGATGAGCCAGATGGTCAGAGCTGATATCTCACTGGATGACAAAGAGAAAAACCCAGCTACTTTACATGCCACGCTGTTCTTCCATGTTTCATCGTAATAGAGATACCTGCCGCGGAACTGTACATCAGCTGTTCCAATGAAAACAATGTAAACACCCATCAGCAGATCAGCCATGGTAAGGTTGGTGACGAACACTCTGTATCCGCTCGATGACATATTGTTACTTGCAAAAACACGTGCGCAGAAACAGAAGATGTTGCCAGTAAGAGACAGAAAAGCAATCAACCACAGAAATCCACGGTATGTCCATGATTGCAATAAATCTTCACATGAAGAAATTTCATCTGTTGGTGCACTACAAGACGAATCATACAAATTGAAATTCTGGGGCAGTGTCTCGGAACAACAAAGTTTGTAGTTTTCTGTCGAAATGGTACGCAGGTGTAAAAGATGACTGAAAATGTCAGGTGGAAACATCTTAACAGGTGTCTTGTCCATGTACAGTTGAACTAACTGTGGTGTTGCCTGGAATCCACCATGACTGATCGTGTGAATGGAGGTGAAAGATAAATTCAGTTTCTGTAAACTGATAAATGTCGACAAGACAGTGACATTAAACACTGTCAGTGTGATGTGGGACAGGTCTATCTCTGTGAGTGCAGGCATGACAACAACAGATGAGTGGTCAGTGCAGAATGCGGACAATGGGTTGTTGGACAGGGACAATATCTGCAGGTTTTCTAGTCCATGGAAAACGGCAGGATTGACATGTTGGAGGTTGTTGCCACTGAGGTCCAAAGCCTTTAAATTCAACAAATTCACACCTGGCAGAATAGTCAAAGAACACCGGGCAAGATTCAGGTAAACAAGGTAAGCATTATTGCTCACATCCGACAGTGTTAGACCTGACCGGTGGCGTCCAAGCAGCGCAGCTGAGAGAGTACAGAGCTGCAGTGAAAGGCTGATGACATAGAAACGTGTGACCTCGACACAGACAGCCCACAGGGCATGTTATGTCACATGATAATTCATCATCGTACATTGGACAGTGAGGCCAACCATCACAAATGTGATCAGTGTGTAAAAACACATAGTGGATGATCTGCACTTAAACAATCCAGGGCATTTCATACCTGCACACCCTTCTTCATCCTCTCGATAAATACAGTCATACATGCCATTGCACAGTGTATAGACAGGCAGGCAGTAGTCAGCCTCTCTCCAGAACAATGATAGTGACTATTGGGACAGGACTCGTTGGAAGTCATCGGGGTATACCTGAACTGCTTCACGCCATTGAAATTGATAGCAGCAGGTGGCGGATAAAATGTTTCCTTATTCGCCCGTCGCATGAACGAACAGGATGTTTCGTCAGATTCATCCACACAATGAAACATTGCATCACACACCCATTCAAATTTTAGACACTGACCATTAGTGCATGTGAATGATTTGATACAAAGGGGATGCTTACAGAAGGATTCATCATAGTTATCATGACAATCAGATATAAAGTTACATACTAATGTGTATGACACAGAATTAGCTTTGCCACTGCAGGTGTATGTGGGGGTTATATTAATGTGATCTGTTCTGTTGATGACATTAAATGGCGAGTCTGGATCAGAAAGATCATTTGACCTGTCATTCTGGATGCACAGCTTGTATTGAGTGACATCAGACAACAGAAACGTATGTGTCACATGACCATCATGGCACTGTGTCACAGAGTGTTGTCTCATGGGCAACATTAAATTCTTTGGGTGCAGGGAAATTCTCTTTGAATCATAAAAAGTTTCTTGTGTCTTGTTTTTCCTGAATTCACAAAGTGCCCCATAAGATTGAAGCTTATCTGTTTGTTCACAGGAAACACTGTGAAATGATACCTTGTGTCTAAGAGACAGTGTCAAACATCCCTTTCTTTGAGGATGCAAGTATTCAAGATGAAAAGAATGAAGAGCAATTCTTTGTCTGCCAATAACTCCATGTCTGTACATGGCAGATACTGACTGAACATTTGTAGACAACCAAACCAGTGCTTTGAGTCCATACACGTATTTACTTGTTAGTTTGTGAAACACATCAATCGACTCGCCCACTGTGTTGAAGATCATCAGAGCGCCCCCCAGTATATTGCAATACTCATTCCCTATTCTATGAGATCGGTTTTTAAGGCTGTGATATCCGTGGAGACTATTCGCTATTGTGAAACAGGTGTTGTAAAATGACACCCCACCCTGACACTCTGGACTGCTGAAGGGACAGTGTTCAGTTTCATCCCGTCCATCTTCACACTCCATTCTCATGTTGCAGCTCAGATGGTGGTGAAAACTGGAGTAGTGCTCCACTGAACAGTTCAGTAACTCACTAGACAGTTTTGGCGGGCGTTTCCCTGTCAGGAAAAAAAGAAAAGAAAAGCTGAAAACAAGTTTGGTTGAAGCAATTCCTAGGATTAAGAAGTATTTTAACACTGAATTTGGAAAGATTACCCACAAAGAGAAAGTTAGGCCATGGTTTTTTAATACTACTCCAGACGCAAAAACCTTTTGCTCCACAAAATGGCCATGGAAATGGTCATAAACTGAAAGTGATGATAAAGAAGCAGAAAACCAAACCGTTTTTTTTCACCCTCTTAAAGCTGATTGTAACCGTGTTTTTCTTCGGAACAGACACACTTCTCTGCCAAACTACATTATCATGTGAATTGAAACTGTTTGTTGAAACATAACCAGACGACTTTGATGTCATCGTGATAGTAATGTGTTCTGATCCATCGGAATCAAGACCTTGCACTGGAGGGAAGGGAGAGGAATATGAACAGAACTTAATTTAACAATATCTACCTTCCGCCCCACTCATCCCTCCCCCCCCCCCCCCCCCCCCCCCCACAAAAAAGAAAACCAAACAAAGAAGAAAAAGCCAATCATTTAAAAAGTTGGAGGTATGTAAGTGGTGTTTGTCTAGATTTCAAATGACCGATAACTACAGTTACAACACTCAAGAGAAAAGCAAAACCAAAATCAACCTCATGTTTAAAACTGGGATCGAAAGTTTGCCATCAAATGAGATCTAGGTTCAAAACAGGGTGGTCACGGCAACAGATTGAAAGTCTAACAGCCGTCAATTCATATGATCAGTGGCCCATCATTTTTCACCTGTACATTCGCTTCTGTTACAATTTAGATACTAACTTGGTTTGTGCTGTTTGAAGGCTGATGATACCGATTTGTGTATATGTTGTGATTTTGTGTGTGCTGTATCAATAACATCGAAGTGATGTCTTCGAATCATTTACTGGGCACAAGGGTTAGCTGTCCTCTTTGCTTTCAACACAAAAGACTGTATTTTATATCTGGTTTCATCTTAATCACTGAAGTGGTAATCAGAAAAAAAAAGCTGACAAATCCTATCGCCCCAATAGTGTTTCAATGAAAAGTCAATCACGAAATGTATTTGCACAGATCAGTACTTTCTAATACTAAACAAATTTTAAAGAGACTGTTCCAGACAAGAAAATCAGGGGAGGGTAACGCCCAGTGTCCAGTTAGAGTTATTTTTCCTCAGTTTAAGGGTCAAGCAAATAGATCTAGAGAGTCAAATAATTATTTGATTTCGCTGGGATAATGACTGGGATATTGACTGTCCGCGTCACAGTTGCACCATTATACACCTGTGTTTTGGCAATGAATCTCTGTCATTGAACAACATGTTAAGTTTACTGATGGAGCGAAAGTGCTGACAATCTGCAGCAAGATCACTGCCCTGAACGCGATCTCTGAGATTATCTCCCTTACAGATCTCTGAATACTGTTTTGAGCCACCTGTAGAAACTTCATACATATTAGAGTCCACTTGATCACTATTTTATGAGTATAGTAATGAATATCCAAGGTAGGCAACAGTGTCAGAAGTCTATTTTCTGTCGACACACACGGTAAGAACCAAACGAACGTCCAATGTTTCCTTTCTTTCAAAGCCAATTTTAACTGGAAGTACACAAAGGGAGAAGTGGAAGGGGGGGGGGGGGGGTGTCTACTGCTACTGCTTATCGTTCTACGTGAGCAGTCTACCCACTTCTTACCATCTCCTGGGTCAATGATATACGGAAGTACACATTCTTTAAAAACAAACAAACAAACAAACAGAGCCTGAGCCAGTGAATGAGATGTGATAAAGATAAAAGAAATGTGCGATGTCTCTCTTTGTTTCTGTCTGTCTGTCTGTCTTTCTGATACATGTAAAAAAAAAAAAAAAAAAAAAAAAAAAATATATATATATATATATATATATCGGCTCTGAGCCTTCTCACCCCTCCCTCTGTCTCTCTATATATATATATATATATATATATATATATATATATATATACATACATACATACATATGTACATATATATATATTGAGAGAGAGAGAGAGAGAGAGAGAGAGAGAGAGAGAGAGAGAGTCATAATGACAAAATTACTTGGTTGCGTTAGTTTCATAGTACTACTTATTTCGTTTTGTATAATCATAGCGCCCCTTAGGAGATCCAAGTAAAGTTCATTTTTTTACATTTCTGGCCGTTGTAAGGCTGATGCAACTGGTTATTTAAACAGTGGAACTGACTGGTCAGCCTGTTTTCAGATCACTGGCACATTTGATGTTCCTCGTGTCCTGTTGGAATCCTCAAGAAGAGGCACAAGATTTTCTACTTTAACTCATTAATTTGTTTATTTGTTTTTGATTTTTCGAGAGGCTTCATTCCACTGTTCTCTGTTGTGTGTTTCAATGGCTGCCTTTTGGGAAGCGATGGAATTATCAGTTTCTCCTCAGGCTGATGAGAATACCTCAGACTTGAGTAGTTCTGTCTGGGTTTTCAGGTAGCGGTGCATTTTCCTGTGTGCCGTTGCCAGTGTTCAACCACCACACACACACACACACACACACACACACACACACACACACACACACACACTCACACTCACTCACTCACTCACTCACTCACATGCACACGCGCACACATATGTACACACAAATTCACACACATATGGGCACACACTCACAAATACACACACAGACAGACACACACACACACACACACACACACACACACACGCACACACACACACACTCACTCACATGCACATGCACACACATATGCACACACAAATATATACACACACACACACACAAATATGCACGCACATGCACACAAATGTGCGCGCGCGCGCGCACACACACACACACACACACACACACACACACACACACACACACACACAGGCATGCTTTCTGTCAGTAATACACTTATTCGTACGCAAGCGACTACGCCACAGTTCATTTGTTCGCACGTTTAAAATCTCTCTCTCTCTCTCTCTCTCTCTCTCTCTCTCTCTCTCTCTCTCTCTCTCTCTCTCTCTCCGTGTGTCTCTCTGTCTGTCTGTCTCTCTCTCTCTCTCTCTCTCTCTCTCTCTCTCTCTCTCTCTCTCCTCTCTCTCTCTCTCTCTCTCTCTCTCTCTCTCTCTCTCTCTCTCACACGTCATTGCTTTAAAACCCAATTTACTATAATTCTTAATTGTGGGCTGATTTACACTTTTTCGAAATATTCAAATCGATTTCTTTTTCTGCGAGAATTGATTTATGTTTGACAAAAAGCTAAAAACAAAGTGGGCATAAACTTTGTGATTTATTCCGAACTTGTCAAAAACTGTACTGCAGATGAATATTGATTACAACCACATCTATGGTATGAAGACCTGTAGTAGGCCTGGCGATCACTTGGTTTGTAAGCTATAAATGACAGCACTTTTTCAAACGACAGAGGCTGTAGGCGCCTCTCCTTGAAAACTTCTATTCCCATGTGGAAGGGAGTGCATTGTGTCTACCGACAATGCGATTAGTGGCAAGGACCTCCCACAAAATCTGAGGAATACCCACAGGCTCCTAAGGATGCTTTCAGGCATTCTTTGAAGAGTTTGAAAGGCCAGCCAATGTTTTTGTTCGCCAGATGTAAGTTCTGCAAAGTAGATCAGCTTTGGAAGTCGCGTGCCGTCCACACAGTCCCATCTGAGCTACGTTTTCATAATGAATGTCTCAATTCTAGGCAAGTTTGCTCTACAAAGCACTTATGTGTTAAAGATCCAGTCCCCCATGACATGCTCATGACCTTGCGCAGACAGTAGAAGTGAAGCTGGTAAAGCGTTTTGAACTGTTTTCTGCGTAGTGTCCATGGTTCACAGTCACGAGGTAGGGAACCTGGTGCATAGTTTCATTTCTCGTTCATCTCACGTTCACTTCCAAAGCCTGCCACCAGAGGTACCCGCCCATGCAAATCTGTTCCATACTTCCTTGTGCATGTGTTGAGGTCAAAGTACCCCTGAAGCAGATGAAATTCTTCACGTTGTTCAGGGTTGTTTTTTCTATCTCAATACCAGACTCTGGGGGAGCCAGGCCTGGTGTCAGCTGAAGTGTCACTTCTGTTTTCGGCAGGCTGAAAGCTTTGGCTGCTGTCGACAAGCAATTTTACAAATTTCTGCAGCTATGACTCGTTCATTGCTGCATGGCGCAGTCGTCTGCGAACAGGTAATAGCTGTCTAAGGCGTCAAGGACCATGGCCTTTGCCTTCAAAGCAAAACGCCTCAGATCAAAGACGCCGCCGTCATGTCTACAGTGGACAGCATAAGGCTGAAGTGTATGGATGCCATGGCCCATCCTTGTTTTACACCTTCAGAAACTGGGATAGGGTTAGATATAGAGCAAATGACTACAACCCGAGTTATCACACCGTCATTAAATGATTGGATGATCTTGACAAACATCGATGAACGCCAACCTTTGGCAGGATGGCCCACAGGCCCATACAACTAATAATGTCCAAAGCCTTTATCAGGTCCACGAAAAGGATGCTGGGGCTCTGATTCTGTTCACAGCACTTCTACTGGACTTGTCAAAGAGCAAAGATGATGACAACTGCTCCCCTGTTTTAAAGCCGCACTGGCTCTTAGATATTAAATCATTCTGCAGGTGATATATGATACAATGTGGAGGGTGATAAAGGTCATGGTCTCGCCTGCAATGGTGAGCAACAAGATGCCTATGTGGTTGTCGCGCGCAGCTCTATCACTTTTGTTTTCATACATGTGGATTCTGTAGGCACCCTAAATGTCATACGACACTGGTTTTCCACCCAGAGCTTTTGCCTTTGCTCAACAGAACTGACTGCTTTTGCCCCTCCTTCTTTTTGAGAAGATCTGAGGGGTATTCCATCACAGCCTGGTGCTCTCCCCACTTGGAGCAGCTTGATGATTGTCTGGCTTTCCTCCAATTATGAGGGATATCAAGAGATGCAAATAACGAGCGCTGACTAATATCCTGGATTGCGTGCTGCTCGATATATGATTGTCTGCAGACCAGCTGACTGAAGTGTCCATTCCAGCGATGGACTGTACCACTCTTCTCTGTGGGGACAGTGCCATCAATTCATCAGAAAGGCATCTTTGTATCGGGATAGGGTCCAAGGACATCCACCTGGCTAGGAAGAGTTTTACTAATCTTCATAATTGCTACCTAATATGAGAACAAGTCTCCCAACAGATGAAAATACACTACTCACTCGTAGCTTTTGATAGCCATAATGTTATAGTTGTGCAGCAGTTGCCTTGCACCACTTGTTCGAACATAGCGGCTCAGTTTGGACTTTGCTTCTGAGACGAGCGACACCGTCGCACTCAGCAGATGAACATTTGTCATCTGGCTAGCTGGTCAAAGCTTCTTGTTTGTGTTTTTGGAGACAAGTGTACACTCCCCACACACCCATACCATGATATAATAATGGCACAACCAATGTAGGTAGATGCTCAAGGTCTGACCAGCGTGTTGGGCTAACAGGTGGGTCAGACTTCTGCTACTTCATAGCCATGAGACCCTCTTCTTAAATTCTTAGTCATTAATTCATGCCTCCATTAGCTTTAAATCATGTGTAGTGTGGGTCTCAAAACTTAGCGTATATGGACTAGTCCGCACGTAGTGACACTTCCTTGATGAAACTGAAACTGACACATGTGATCTCTTTAACTTGTAACTTGTAAAAATGAGAAGTGGAAAAGAGTGGAAGAGCGAGAAGTGGAAAAGAGTGGAAAATTGAAAATTAGGGGAAAAAAGTGTATCTGGATATGGAAAACAGAGACCTTTGACAAGAGCAAAGAGTTTGTATTTAGATAAATTTTGCCAAAGGTTTTCTCTACGCCAGACGAATGAGAGAATAGACATTTCAAAAACACATATTCTTGTTTACCTACAAGTTTCTTTCTTTCTTTGGGAGAGATTTTATCATACGCTAGTTGCATTGTCAGTCATTATGTTATCTCCTTTTGTGATGAAAACTCTTGATTAATGTTTAAGCACTTGCAAGGTATCTAAATCCCAGACATATATATGTGTACACACACACACACACACACACACACATATATATATATATATATATATATAGATAGATAGATAGATATAGATATGTGCGTGTGTGCGTGTGTGTGTGTGTGTGTGTGTGTGTGTGTGTATACATACGTACATATATATACACATACGTGTGCGTGTGTCTGTGCGCGTGTGTATGTGTGTCTGTGCGTGTGTATGTGTGTGTGTGTGTGGTGTGTGTGTGTGTGTGTGTGTGTGTGTGTGTGTGTGTGTGATACTTTAACATTGGCATTTTCTCAACAGTAATAAGTGCTAGTATGATCACATTTTGCAGTATGAATGATAGTAAAAAAAGAAAAAAAAGAAAAGAAAACTATCCAGCGACCCACTGCATGAAGAAATCAGCAACCGGTAATGGCTTTAGATTAAATATCAACATTATCTGCAATATTTACAATGTTACAAAAGTAACACTTTCTTTACAATTCTCTATCACTTACAGTTGATAAGTTGTACAGTGATGATATTTTGTTTTAATGTTACAAAATATACATTTTCTTTACAATTGTCTGTCACTCACAGTTAATCATTTGTAGAATGATGATATCTATAAGCAGACATTATTACTAAAAGCAAGATACAGAGTGTCAAGATCAAGTCCTCTAACTCTTTCTGCCTGGACCCCAATCAGATGACGAGCAAACTCAAAAGCATTTCACCATAGGTCAGGTGTCAATCTCAATTCAAATTTTGCAAATATAACCCTTTTCCATACGTATGTAATACGTACAAGGAGAGTATCTTAACGCTATTTTCTTGTTGTGTCAATTGCTGCTCTGAATACGTACATTTCGAATGATATCACAATCTTATCTCAGTTTCCACCCTTTCCGACATCGACAACATGAGCCAATCCAACATCGCTAAAAAGAGTCAAGTTCTATATCCAAAATCACAGTGGACGACCTGAGCAAATCATTCTGAACATATAAATAATAAATGAATTTATATAATTGCAAAAATATATTTGATTACGACACAGTCACGTTTTTTTTTTTCATCATCATCATGAATGGCAATGTACACTTTCATCATTGAGCACGCTCAGCTTCCCCCCCCCCCCCCCCCCCCCCCCCCTCCCCCCCCCCCCCCCCCCTCTCTCCTTTCTCCTCCTTCACCTATGCAAAATTCCAGGGAGGTTATGTTTGATGGGTCTGTCCAGTTATACCTCCCTCTACCTTTTCCCTTCCACACACGTGAGGGGAAAGACCATTTATTCTCATCACTGACTGGATGACCAGCCAGCGCTTTGTCTCACTTGCAAAGGTGGTGGCCCAACCTTCGACGAGAGTACCAACCAAAACAATTACACAGCTGAGCAGGCTCTGCTCATCATTTTTTGACAAAGATAATAATCTTTTATTCAACGACTCACTCGAGCATGAAGGTGAGATGATGATAGTGATGGAATTGCGACCATATTCGTCAGTTATTGAGTTGTGCTGTGCGATCTCAGAGTGTGTTCAGCTGACTGGTTACCAGCGTCGAACGAGCTAGCCTAGTGTGTACTCTGCACTGTGTGCGAGTGGCCAGTGACGTTTTAGTCAGCGCGAGAGGGGAGTGCGGCCTGCTCGCGGCATGACACGGGGCAGGAGGAAAGGTAGGGGAAGAGAAGGAGTGAAAGAGAGGGTTAAGTCCAGCAAGGGGCATGGTGGGGGGAGGGGGGCGTGGTCGTGGACTGACCTGTCTGCATGGAGTGTGAGCGTCTTCATAGACTTCTAGATTGTTTTTACTTTCATTTACAGGTGTAGTGTGACAATACAAACTTTATTTTCAACTTTTTTGCTTTGTGTTCTTATTTGGATGTGAAGTTGTAGTGGTAAATACATATGCTTTTGATCATGCAAAAAAATCTATCCAAATCTAAATGCCTAAATATTTTTTATTATCAAAGTTAAAACAAAAGAAGTCCAGATCCAAAATCTTTTGCAGTCTCTGAGCTAGAATTTTTTTGTTAATTATTACCCCCAAATCATTAGATTTCCCTGGCACTGGGAAAGCCTTTGTAATATCTTCTGGCAGTGAACGGGCTTTAAACGTATTTCATTGTCAATAATGCACGCAAACAAAACCAGTTATGCAGAGAGCAGAACAAACCAAATTTTACAATGTGCTCAGAGAGAGAGAGAGAGAGAGAGAGAGAGAGAGAGAGAGAGACAGACAGACAGACAGACAGACAGCGACAGAGACAGAGAGAAAGACACAGAGAGAGAGCTTGTGCCATTCTACGTTAAACAGACTTCCGATGCTTGCTGGGAATGAATAATAGTGTCAACCTGTTTTTCGATTTATTGCTTTCTTTCTTGCGGTTATTGTTTTGTCTTATTTCTTTAGAGAAGTCTACACCCAATGGTGTACTGGTAACAGTTAAAACACACTGCAGGTTCTTTTCGACATACTGTTTGTTTACCACATCAGTGTATGTGTGTGTGTGTGTGTGTGTGTGTGTGCGTGCGTGCGTGCGTGCGTGCGTGCGTGCGTGCGTGCGTGCGTGCGTGTGTGTGTATGTATGTGTGGGTATGTGTGTGTGCGTGTGTGTGTGTGTGCGCGCGCGCGTGCACGCGTGCGCGCGCTTTCTCAGCCTAAACAGTAAGAGAAAACTACGTAACACTAGGATCGTGGCTTTCCAAGAGTTATCCGATTATAAGCCAGGCAATTTTCAGCGTTTTGTATGGGTGATGCAGTATGATTATCCAAATGAAAGCTGGACTGGTACAAATAGAGACTGGGGTTAATGGCTTTCTAATATCATCTGTCTACAAACAAGACTCGCCCAAAGCCAGACACTTTCATTCATGTCTACCGCCTTCACCACTCCACCTTTACACACACAAACACACACAGACACACACACACACACACACACACACACACACACACACACACACACACACACACACATGTTGATGTATTCAACTCCCTGGTCCCCACGGAAAACGGCATAGTCGTGTGAAGCATTATTGTAACGTAGGTGTTATTATCAAGTGACTCTGAAGCTACTGGATGAAGCTGCTGACCCTTGGCGAGACTATCAGGGAGGGTGTATGCACTGCTCTCTCTCGTGCATTCCATCTAGATTCCTGCTGAGCAGTTTAAAGACAACAGTGGCTGCTTTGAACTCTTCATAGAATTACCTTTTTTTGTTTATTCATTTGTATTATTTTCAATTTTTTTTAATTCAAACATCCAGTTCGAGACACTTTCAAGAGGGTACATAGGTAATTTTAATTTGCACTCTTTCTACTGTGATGCTCTGAAAGACAGTATTGGTATTTTGACGATTTATAGCATGTAACACCCAGAAAAAAGTTTCATTGGAGCTGATTAGGGTTGATATAGTGGTCAGTTCTACACAATAAAACAAACAGATAAAGACACCCTGACATTGTAAAATGATACATCGTTTAGCCTAGCCCGTCGTAGATTTACTAGTTTTATCAAAGCTGATTACATTAGAATCATGAAACAAAAGATGTACAGTGGCCTTAGACACAATGAACAAAGGATAATAAAGTTTGAGAAAGGATGTGTAGAGTTGCTGTGTTTAAAAAAATGTATCAGCACCGCTGACGACAGTATGTGCCGGAGGTGACAGTATCTGCTAACACGACAGGCTCAAACTGTCACTGGTGAAAGTTAAGACGTTCATTTGTATCATTACATATAGTAATGACACTCGATAACAATCTCTGAACATACAAATTTAAAGAAAGGAAAAGAAAACTGTCAAAATGTACCTTGTCGCCGAACGATTCCCTTATAATACGACACTATACTGCAGCAAAGCAGTTATTTCTTTCTCTCATGAAACCGGTTCTCATAGATCAATGACACATTGATAACAGAATTATTCATTACGCCTCAGATGTTGAACTTGTCTCACCTAGAGGGTTCAAATTTGCCAAGACACAATACAGGCAGTTTACACTCCGAAGCTGTGGCATAGTCCCGTCAACAGGAGCCACAACAAAGAAAGAGATTCAGTTTATTCCCTCACAGTTGTGGCATGGCCCGCGAGAGGGAGCTGCGACTGGTGACCCACCTGGTTGGGGGTGGACTGAGACATCACACGTTCACAAAATTCCACAGTGGCAAGTCTTCAAGTTGCCCATGCGGTACAGCCCCAATGACAGTGGAACACTTTCCTGCACGACTGTCCCACACATGAAAAGCTAAGGGCAGAAACCTGGCCTGCCAACACACCGATGAGGGAAAAGCTTTATAAATCACTGGAGGGCCTCCGCCGCACAGCAGCCTTCGCCAGCGCCTCTGGGGTTCCTGTGTGAGTGAACGTAGAAGAAGAAGACTCATCAGTAAACTAGAACCCAGGCAGATTGTACTAGTTCTCACAGGGTATTTAACATAGACATGCTGGCTGTGATGAGTGATCGTCTCATTACCACGATGAGAACATTAATGAAAATCTGCCTCTAAAGGTAGTCAGCAAAGAGAAAAATATGGAAATATCTGTAAACTACATATGTTAGAAGCAGAATAATAAATGCCAAGCAGAATCTTTGAGTGTATGTTTGAGGATCCACAAAGGATGAGAAGGAGGTGAAAACTGCCCGTATAGTTTGACAACAGTCTGTGTTATTCTATCTTCTTCTCTTTCGTTAGTTGATGCTGTGTTTGACATTTCATTTATATTATTTATTGCATCTTTTTGTTGCAG
>JADBJO010025202.1:0-24083 GCA_016801955.1 Conus betulinus
CTGCGGTTGGACAGTGAGCGTTCACCTGCCTCTGCGTACAGGTTGTACACAGGGGTGGTGCGGAATGGTCCAAGACAGAGATGAAGCCCTTGATGGGGGAGAGGGTCCAAGAGTTTTAGATAAGACGGCCTTGCAGAGCCGTACACAGCACAACCATAGTCCAGTTTGGAATGGACCAAGGCTCTGTACAGGTGCAGCAAAGTTTTCTTATCAGCGCCCCAGTCAGTGTATGCTACGACCCGCAGAATATTCAGAGCTTTCTGGCAAGAGGTTTTGAGGTTTTTAACGTGGTTGAGAAAGTTGAGTTTTGGGTAAAAAATAACTCCTAGGAATTTGGCCTCTTTGACAGCTGGGATGGGAGATTTCCCTATTTTGATTTCAGGATCTGCAAAAAAAAAACTGACGAAAATTATGGAAGTGAATGCACTGTGTCTTCGCTAGGAGAAAAAGTGAAGCCGTTTTCATCCGCCCACTGATGAATTTTATCCACACAAAGCTGGAGCCTGCGCTGGACACTCGGGTACAGGCTTCCATTTGCGTAGACAGCAAAATCATTCACAAACAATGAACAGTCTGAAACCCTGTGGAACTGACTTGACAGTGTGTTGATCTTGATGCTAAAGAGGGCAGGAGACAATATGCACCCTTGTGGAACACCTAACTCCTGCTCATGAACACCACAGAGAGAGTGGTGCCAACCCGGACCTGAAACTGTCGTTCTGCCAAAACATTTTGAATAAAAAATTGGAAGATAACCCCGAAAACCAGGATCATGGAGATCATGAAGAATCCCAGATTTCCAGGTGGTATTGTAGGCTTTCTCAAAGTCGAAGAAAATAACCACTACATGCTGGCAGCTGTTTGTTCAGAAAGGCATTCCGAAGCGTAGATTTCAGACGGATCAAATGGTCAACTGTAGTCCGATGTTTGCGGAAACCACACTGTTTTCGCCGAAAGGCCGTCGGTTTCCGAGTTTCCACATGAGTCCAGCATTGACCATTTTCTCCATCAATTTACAGACACAGCTGGTCAAAGCTATCAGACAGTAGTTTGATGGGTTAGAAAGATCTTTTCCAGGTTTGGGAATAGGAATGATGAGGGTTTTTTCGCCAGAAGGTGGAAAGAATCCAGTCGTTTATACATGGTTGTATACATGTAGCAGGATGTGCAGACCTTTTTGCGGAAGATGTTTCAAAAGTTTACAATGGATTTCATCTATACGCGGAGAGGAATCGCTGCAGGAAAGTAAGGCGGATTTCAAATCGTTAAAGTGAAAGGAAGATTGTAGTCTTCCATGTTGCCTGATGAAAAGTTGCAGGGTGATTTTTCTTTAAGGGCTTTGTTTTTGACAAAACTGGCTTTGTTAGAAGAGGAGGAATTCTTTTCAATGGTTGAAGCAAGCAGATTAGCAACTACTTTTTTTCTCTGTTATTAAAGATTCAGAAAACTTGAGATGGTTCACAGTGGGGCAGGTGTTCTTCCCTTTAATTTTCTTGATGATTTTCCACACTTTTTTCTTCGATGTTTTGTATGTGAGACTTGAACAAAACTGTTTCCAAGATAAACCGTTTACTGGTTTTATAAATGTGTTTGGATTTGGCCCTCAAGTTCTGATGCGCTCGGACGTTGGGCATCGAAGGTCTGCAAGAGACCCGACGTTGAGCTCTTTTGCGGGTTTTGTTAATTTCCTTGCATTCAGAGTTGAACCAAGGAACTTTTGGCATTAGGGGCTTCTTGGAAGATGTGTGGATGGTTGACTTTAAGCGATTCAGTATGAAATCTGAAAGACTTCCTGCCAGATCTTCACTTTGCAGGATCTTGTCCTCTTCCAGATCCATAAGAAACCTGGTGGCAAAGAGGTCCCACTCTGCTTTGTTGAAATTGAGGCGTTCTGGTAAAGACTCACTCTCTGCATTCGTATACCGAAGCTACACAGGAAAGTGGTCACTACCATGCAGGTTCTCATCAACTCCCAAACAAAATCCAAAGCTAATAGTTCTATTGAAACATAAGAAAAAGAAAGCAAAACAAAGAAACAAAGAACAAAATCAAACCAAAATAAAAACAAAAAAGAAGAAAGAAGAAAGAAAAGAAAAAAGGAGAGAAAAGAGGAAAAATATACAAAAGAGGAAATATGTGTATTTGAAAGAAAACTTAGGAGTGGTGATTTGTTTGCTTTGGAGCACACAAGCAGGTTTTTTTTTAAGGTATTTATCGTGCCTGAAAGTAATCATGGGTTTGGTTTCAAAGGCATATTTGTGACATTCCACTGTTCCAGTTGGACTTGAGAATCCTGCAAATGCGAAGAGCGTGTGGGTGGAAGAGAGGGCAGGTGGTGGGTCTGTCTGTTTCTTTTGGAGGTTGAGGTCCGAAACGGTTATTCTGGGTATAGCCATGGAGCGGTCTTGAGTGTCATTAATGATGGTACTGGCTATTTCATGGTTGGTGGGAAAACTCAAATATTTTTGCTGCTTGCAGTGGAAAAATCTTCTTCGTTGTAAAGTCTGCATAGGAGGAGGAATTCAGAGTATGAAATGCCGTATTTTGAGGGTGGGTGGTTGGGAGATGTGTAGTCCAGGTATGAAAATGCATCAGTGGGGTTGTTGATAACTGGAGTTTTGAGCTGTCCGTCTTTGAGGGAGATGCAGATGTCCTGGAACCTGACTGACTTAGAAATGGTGTACGTACATTTGATGGATTGGTGAAAGGTCAGAGGAAAGTCGAGGAAGTTGAGGAGGTCTTTGTTTTACCAGAAGTGTGGTTGTTGAAGTCAAAGATCTTTAGGGTGAGAACCAAGTCTGCACGTCTGATCAGTGTAAATGTGGTGTGAGTGTAGCTGATTTGGTGGTCGTTTTTCGAAGAAAAAGCAAGGGCCTTCAATCCGTCAGCATGAGGGATGGATGTCTAAAGTAAGACAGCATCTAGTGTGAGTAGAAATTTTGGATGGAAAGCAAGGTCTGTATTGAATGCCTTTGTTATGATGAGTAAGTAAGTTGTATTTCTGAAGTATGTGGGGAGACTGCACCATTAATCATCTTACATTCAGATTCTCTGAGGCAAAATTTCCCCTAGTTTTCGGATTCTTTTAATGAGTTTAGCCTTTAAATGGGTATGCACGGTTCATGCGTCACCATAATTAGAAATCAACCTCTAGAAATTGTCTGGGTATAGTCATGAGAGTTATTTCTGTAATGTGAACCATATTTTGTCGTTTTAAGAGCGAAGGATTGTGTCACTGTCTTCTAAATGTCACAAATGTGTCACACTTCATGGTGACAATACAGTTACAACAGACTAACATGTAGTTTTCTCACTGGCGTGCAAGGTGATAGGGTAAAAGGAGGGTTGAGGCCTATTTGACATGGTCCATCTTCTGTTCAACCATACAGCCCCCACAGGTAATCCAGGGAATGCCACACAACTACTGGCAGTTGTCACATGTCAAAAGTAATGTAAGACAGTTCCAGCTATAGTTTAACATCGTTTTTATACAACTGTTTTCCGTCCTACATTAACATTTATGTCTATACACAGAGAGTCTTAATACCTGTTCAATAAGTGACAATGTGTAATGTGTTATTCTAAATGTCACAGAGCCACTATTGTCATTATAAAGTAAAGGTGTGCACACACAGAAGGAAAAAAAAAAACAAGTAGGCTGAATTACTGTTGAGCCATATTTTGGTCGTGATAATCACGGAAACAGATCTTCCGATGCAGAGGTAAGTGAAGCGTGGGTCAGTTTGCCAGCAACAACATAACCGTGGCAGATGTTTTTATTCCCATCATGATCACACACAGAGACACATATGCCCTCATTTTTTCAGGTGTCGTGTTTGACAACAGGGGATCAGGTATGCCTTTGCCAGCTTGCTTTTGTTTTGCTTACTTGTTTGTTTCATATATGGCTATTTGCAAACATGCGAGAGGCAAAAACAAAAAGAAATAATCCAGAGGGGTGGCAGCGCTTGGCAATGCATGAGCAGTGCCTGTCAGCTGTCGGAATGCAGTGACAGTTGCTGACCGTGTAGCCGGTCGCCATGTTGTTTGTAGTCGGTGAGTGGCACGTTATCCTTAGGATCACTTTGCACATTTTCCTCTCCTTGTATATTGCCTTTCTCGACATGAGACTCTTCTTCTAGCTCTTCATTTTCAAATTTTTTCTAGTTCTTGTCAAATTTGATACCTACCTCGGCAGAATACTCCGATATTTTAACTAACTCGCAAGCATTTGCAGATGACGGCATTGTGGCATGTGGTCAGTTTCACTCACAACTCTCAGCATGCGGTTTCCTTTCTTTTTCAGTGAATGGAAGTGATGCCAGCGTCCCAAAATAGTACTACACACTTCATTGGAATACCCACAACTTTTAGCGGTTCTCTGAGCACTATCACAGCCCGAGCACGTGTTGGAACAGTGCCAGATATATGTTCGCGTCTACTCCTGTTGAGGAAACTGGAGAGTTGTACGGGAGCTCCTGTCCGCTCCCGTTATGAGTACAAGAGGACTTAACTGGAGGAGAGAGTAAAAAAAAACAAAAAACAAAAAAAACAAAAAAAAAACAACACAACTGTGAGATGCGTTCTGTACCGTAGGTACATGCAGAGGTAATGAAATCTCCTAGGAGTGTTGGTTTTGAGTATTTTGGGGTAAGTAGAAAGTGGGTTGTTTAGTCTCTGACATGATGAGGAATTTTGCTGTCTTTTGTAAGTGATTTTTTTCATGATTTTCTGGTGGCTTTCGTAAAAATGAGTATTTGGTCTTGGGGGAGGGGTGATGATGTTTTGTCTAATGTGTATAATACGATACCAGAGGGTTGTCTGTGTGCGTCCATTATGTACAGCTGTTGTCCCAGACCACAAGCGCGCAGTACTTGTCTGCAGGTTTAGTGAAAATCTTTTGCAGTTGTATTAGTGACTCAAGAGCTTTCTGTTCTCCCCATGAGAGGTTGGTGTGACAGACAGTTTGGATTTTAGTTTGGAGATTTGTTATGCACTTTTTATATACAGTTCAAAATCACTGGAATTATCAGATGATCGTTGACAGAGAATTGGGACCCAGAAAAGAGATGTGTGAAAATGTCCCAGCTGTCTGGTAGTGTGGCCTTGGATGTATTTTCAAGTGCAGCCATCCATTGTAGTTTCCTGAAAAATCTCTGGACACGTCGTTTTATATTCTTGTTTTCCTTCCCATTTTTCTCTATCATTATTGTCACTTTTATAATTATTATTAACATTATTGTTTATGATGATGATTGTGATGGAAGTGATGATGATAATGATATATTTCTTGTATTGCTTGTATATTTCTTAAACATTTATCTTACTAGCTTTCCCATTTCTCTCCTCCTCCTCGTCCTCCTCTTCCTCCTCCTCATTACCACCATCATCGTCATTATCATCCCATCATCACCGTCGTCATTATCATCATCATGATCATCCTCAATCATCATTATCATCATTGTTACTATTATCATTATTAGTAGTTTCGTTATCATCATCATTATAATCGTATTATTATTACCATTATTATAATTATTGTTGCATGATTTCTTTTCTCTTCTTCTTCTTCTTCTTCTCTTCACCCCCTCCTCTCCTCCTCTCTTCCTCCTCCTACTCCTTCTCCTCCTCCTCCTCCTCCTCATCATCATCATCACCATCCTTGTTTTATTATCATCCTAATTAATTCTATTTTAAACTGTATACTCCTCTTTACTTTGAGTAGTTTTAGCTGTTCACATAAGACCGAATTTTGCACCCAGATCAAAGAGACAAATGACTGTCTGTAGGTCCATCATTTTCATTATTTGAGTTGCTATTTGTCCTGCTTGAAGAAGACCCAATAGGTCAAAACGCTTTGTGCTTGTTTGTAATTTGTTTGTTCCTTCGTTTGGCGGCCCAGTAATTTTTTTTTCTTGTTTGAATTTCCGCCTGCAGCCACCCCACTTTAAAGCATTCACTTTGGTCAGTCAGTGTCTCATTGTATGGATATATGATTGTTTAGTTTTTAGTTTATGGTGAAAAATAAATATGTTTTTCACTGATTTTGATGTGTGTGTAGTTTCTGTTTCGTGGCTGTGTTTTGTTATGTAGGGGGTTGTCTGCTGGTATCTCAGACATCAGAAACCGAGACAAAATGGTATAAGAACTAACATCTGCACATGGTCTACAAATTTATCATTAACACATGGTTTTGAGTACAGGTGTGATGGAAGGTGTGTCAGTACCACACCTGACCACAGCCATCAGTGTCTACTTACTGTCTGCCTGCAGCACAATGTCTCTGCAGTTCAGGTGTTTTATCCTCTTTGCCTGCATCGTCATATCCTCACATCAAAGAAGCTGTAACGGTCAACATATCACCACAACTCCTGGTCACATGAGAATCATTGATATTTGTCCAGGAGTGGAGTACCTTATGAGTCAAAATAGCACAGATATCACAATTCTACAGGCCAATGCGTCAAGCTGTGAAAACCACTTATTACCACATGCTGCCCATCAGGGTGTCATATATGGGGTATGTGGCCTTGTCGCACCTTTCTGTACACTGCATGTGCAAGTACCCACGGTAGGCATGTGCGTGCTCGTATACAACGGCTGTCGTATGATTGTGATTCCAGGCA
Organism: Conus betulinus; assembly: GCA_016801955.1. Taxonomy (NCBI): domain Eukaryota; kingdom Metazoa; phylum Mollusca; class Gastropoda; order Neogastropoda; family Conidae; genus Conus; species Conus betulinus. The sequence continues at coordinate 6,627 of JADBJO010025202.1, forward strand.
TTTGGAAAATTGCAGTATTATCTTTACAAGACGATGCTTGTAAGTTTCTTTTAGAATGCTATTTTCACGACATGGAGGAGAGTTTTATCGACACACATCTAAACAAGATGCAGATAATAAACATCAGGAATCCTCTAATTGTTGTTTACATTGAGTCAATAGAATACCTGAATTTTATTGTGAAACCATTATTAGATTATTCCAACTGCATAATCATTCCACATATGATAGGGTCTGATGATATGCAACTGCACTATGCTGAAGATTTCAGAATAACTATGACATACATTATACATTTTCAACAGATCTCTTATGACGCACACACACGTCATTCTATAACGCTGAACTACTTAGACCCAAATACAGCTCTCAAACAGGACGAAAGTGTATGCGTTATATGTTGTCCATCACCCACCATTCTTCACACTTCACAGCTTCAATTAAGGTTGACTATTTGGAACGCTTTCATGCTGGTCTGAAACTGTTCCTGTCTGTACTCCCTAGGAATAAACAGCCTGTGAAGCTGCCCAGTGGTTTTATTCAACTGTTCTGTACCATGGTACTCTGATTTCCAGCCGCACTTGCACTGTAACCAGTGCCCGGAATGCCACGACGGACAGGATGAAACAGGGGACTGTCCCTTCAGTAGTGAAGACTGCAAGGGGCTGGTGGCATCACGAAACAAATGTTTTAAATTGATCCTATTAGACAAGCCATTGGGTATTCCCATTGTATTTTCTTACATCGAGTGCCATAAAGAGGGTGGACAACTAGCAGATGTGAAAACCAAGAAAGAAAAAATTAGATTATGAACGTGCTCTGTCAAACTATGTTAGATTTGAAGCAGCCATTGGTCTAAGATCGGGTTGGCAATCTGTGTCTGTCAAACCATATCCGAAAACTTGCTATCAGCAAAAGACACGGATTGCCACCCGATATCTCGACCAATGGTCTGACTTTCAAATCTTAACATAGTTTGACAGAAGCACGTTTCAGAAAATCTAATTTTCTTTCTTGTTTCACTCTGCTAGTTGGGTCCACCATCTTTGTATGGCACTCGATGTAAGAAAATTACAATTGGAATACCCAATGGCTGTCCTAATAGGATCAATTTTAAAACATTTGTTTCGTGATGCCACCAGCCCCTTGCAGTCTTCACTACTGAAGGGACAGTCCCCTGTTTCATCCTGTCCGTCGTGGCATTCCGGGCACTGGTTACAGTGCAAGTGCGGCTGGAAAATCAGGAGTACCATGGTACAGAACAGTTGAATAAACCACTGGGCAGCTTCACAGGCTGTTTATTCCTAGGTAGTACAGACAGGAACAGTTTCAGACCAGCATGAAAAGCGTTTCCAAATAGTCAACCTTAATTGAAGCTGTGAAGTGTGAAGAATGGTGGGTGATGGACAACATATAACGCATACACTTTCGTCCTGTTTGCGAGCTGTATTTGGGGTCTAAGTAGTTCAGCGAAATGATAGAATGACGTGTGTGTGTGCGTCATAAGAGATCGTGTTGAACATGTATAATGTATGTCATAGCTTATTCTGAAATCTTCAGCATAGTGCGTTCAGTTGCATACTCATCAGACCCTATCATATGTTGGAATGATTATGCAGTTGGAATAATCTAATAATGGTTTTCACAATAAAATTCAGGTATTCTATTGACTCAATTGTAAACAACAATTAGAGGATTCCTGAGTTTATTATCTGCATTCTGGTTTAGATGTGTGTCGATAAAACTCTCCTCCATGTCGTGGAAAATAGCATTTAAAAGAAACTTACAAGCATCGTCTTGTAAAGATAATTACTGCAATTTTCCAATGCCTGGAATCACAATCATACGACAGCCGTTGTATACGAGCACGCACATGGCCTACCCGTGGGGTACGTATTGCACATGCAGTGTAAGATAAGGTGCGACAAGGCCACATTACCCCATATATGACACCCTGATGGGGCCAGCAATGTGGTAATAAGCTTGGGGTCTTTCGGCACAGCTGGACGCATTGGCCTGTGAACTTGTGATATCTGTGCTACTTATTTGACTCATAAGGTACTTCTCACTCCTGGACAAATATCAATTGATTCTCATAGTGGAACCCCCCCCAGGAGGTGTGGTGATATGTGGGACCGTTTTACTAGCTTCGTTTGATGTGAGGATATGACGAGGCAGGCAAAGAGGGATATAAACACTCTGAACTGCAGAGACATTGTGCTGCAGGCAGACAGTAAGTAGACAAGGCGATGGGCTTGTGGTCAGGGTGTGGTACTGACCACACCTTCCATCACACCTGTACTGCAAAACCATGTGGTAATGATAATTTGTAGACGCATGTGCAGATGTTCGTTCTTATACCATTTTGTCTCGGTTTCCTGATGTCTGAGACTACCAGTCAGACAACGCACCCCCTACATAACTAAAACAGGTCAAGCCCACGAAACAGAGAAACTACACACACATCAAAATCAGTGAAAAAACATATTATTTTTCACCATTTAACTAAAAACTAAACAATCAGGATATATCCATACATTATGAGGTAACACTGATACGACCAAAGTGAATGCTTTTAAATGTTGGGGTGGCTGCAGGCGGAAATTCAAACAAGAAAAAATTACTTATCTGGGCCGCCAAACGAAGGATGCAAACAAACAAAGTACAAACAAGGCACAAAATGCGTTTGACGGCTATTGGTCTTCTTCAAGCAGGACAAATAGGCAACTCAAATAATGAAAATGATGGAACTACAGACATGTCATTTGTCTCTTTGTATCTGGGTGCAATAATTCGGTCTTATCTTTGTGAACAGCTAAAATCCTACTCAAAGTTTAAAGAGGAGTATAACAGTTTAAAATAGAATTAATTAGGATGATAATAAAAAAAAGGATGGTGTGATGATGATGAGGAGGGGGGGGGAGGAGGAGGAGGCAATGAGCGAGAAGGAGTAGGAGGAGGAGAGAGAAGGAGAAGGAGGAAGGGGAGAGGAGGGGGAGTGAAGAGAAGAAGAAGAAGAAGAAGAAGAAAGAAAATGAAACGGAATCATGCAAACAATAATTATAATAATGGTAATAATAACTAACGATTATATTATGATGATAAACGAAACTTATAATAAGATAATACGTAACAATGAGGTATAATGATGATGAAGGATGATCAGCATGATATTGATGATAGAAAGACGCGGTGATGATGGGGATGATAATGACGATTGATGGTGTTAATGAGGAGGAGGAAGAGGGGGGGATGGCGAGGAGGAGGAGGAAACCAGGAAAAATGGGGGGAAGTCGAAAGATAGTAAGGATAAATGTTTAAGAAATATACAAGCAATACAAGACAAATATATCATTATCATCATCACTTCCATCAACAATCTGTTCATCATAAACAATAATGTAATAATAATTATAAAAGTGACAATAATGATAGAGAAAAATGGAAGGAAAAACAAGAAGAATATTAAAACGACGTGTCCAGAGATTTTTCAAAGTAAGGAAACTACAATGGATGCTGCACTTTGAAAATACATCCAAGGCCACATAACAGGACAGCTGGGACATTTTTACACTATCTTTTCTGGGTCCCAATTCTCTTGGTCAACGATCATCTGATAATTCCAGTGATTTTGAACTGTATAAAAAGTGCATAACAAATCTCCAACTAAAATCCAAACCTGTCTGTTCACACCAACCTCTCATGGGAGCGAACAGAAAGCTCTTGAGTCAACGAATACAACTGCAAAAGATTGTCACTAAACCGCAGAAACAGTACTGCGCGCTTGTGGTCTGGGACAACAGCTGTACATACATGGACCGCACACAGACAACCCTCTGGTATCGTATTATACACATTAGACAAAACATCACCCCTCCCCCAAGACCAAATACTCATTTTTACGAAGCCAAACCAGAAAAATCATGAAAAAAAAATCACTTACAAAAAAACGACAGCAAAATCATCTTTCAGAGACCCCTCTAAACAACCCACATTCTACTTACCCCAAAATACTTCAAAACCACACACTCCTAGGAGATTTTCATTTACCTCTGCATGTACATACGGTTACAGAACGCACGCATCGCACAGGTGTTGGTTAATTTTGTTTTTTTGTTGCTTGTTTTTGTTTATTTTGATTTTTTTTTTTTGAGCCACTCTCCTCTCAGTTAAGCTTTCCACCTCTTGTACTCATAAAGGGAGGCGGACAGGAGCTCCCGGTACCATAACTCTCCAGTTTCCTCAACAGGAGTAGACGCGAACATATATCTGGCACTGTTTCCAACACGTGCTCGGGCTGTGATCGCTGACTCAGAGAACAACGCTTTAAAAGTTGTGGGTATTCCAATGAAGTGTTAGTACTGATTTTGGACGCTGTGCCACTTCCATTCACTGAAAAAGAAAGGAAAAAACCGCATTGCTGAGAGTTGTGATTGTGAAAAACTGACCACATGCCACAATGCCGTCTGCAAAGCTTGCTGTTAAGTAAATGGCTTGGAGAGTTAGTTAAAATATAGGGAGTATTCTGCCGAGGGTAGGAGTATTCAAATTGACAAGAACTAGAGGAAAAATTTGCAAAACTGAAAGAAAGAGCTAGAAGACAGAAGAAGAAGTCTCATGTCGCGAAAGGCAATATATTGGCATTGGAGAGGAAAATGTTGCAAGTGATCCTACGGATAAACGTGACCATCACCGACCTACAAAACAACAATGGCGACCGGCTACACGTCAGCAAACTGCTAACTACTGCATTTCCGACAGCTGTACAGGGCACTGCTCATGCATTGCCAAAGCGCTTGCCACCCCCTCTGGATTATTTCTTTTTGTTTTTGCACTCCTCGCATTGTTGCAAATAGACCATATATGAAACACAACAAGTAAAGCAAAACTACAAAAGCAAGCTGGCATCCAAAGGCATTACCTGATCCCCTGTTGTCAACACAAACTACCGCCACACACTGCAAAAATTAGAAAAACTAGAAGTAAGGACCCTTACTGGTCTTCATCACTGTTTGCTAGTTTTGTGTTAGGCCGATGACACACAGAAGCACAAACAATCTGCCCACCGGTTATTCGCCACGTTGTGTTTGGCACAAACTGACCACCATCCTCATACTCTGCACCACTTGTTAACTCTGCATCGGAGATCGGTTTCCGTGCTTATCACCGCACCAAACTATGGCACTCACCAGTGGATAATTAAGCGCCTACGGGGTTTTATTTTCCTTATTTGTGGTGCATAAACCTTTACTTTATAAGGACAATAGTGTGGCTCTGTGACGCCAAGTAAATAACACATTACACATTGTCACTTATTGCACCCGAACAGGTTATTATATGGGGATCTCTCTGTGACATATAGACATAAAACTGGTAATGTAGGGACGGACAGGTATTAAACTCGTCTGTATTATGTTAATGTAAAACGATTGTATAAAAACGACTTTTAAAACTATAGCTGGATGTTCGTACATTACTTTTTGACAGTGACAACTGCCAGTGTTGTGTGGCAGTTCCCTGGGATACCTGGGGGGCTGTATGATGGTTGAACAGACAGATGGACCATGTCAAATAGGCCTCAAACACCTCCTTTTAACCCTATCACCTTGCCGCCAGTGGAGGAAAAACTAAAGTATAGTCTGTATTTGTAACTGTCATTGTCACCATGAAGTGTGACACATTGGTGACATTATAGAAGACACAGTTGACATCAAATCCTTTTTATTTCGCTCGTTTAAAACGACAAAATGGTTCAACAGTTACAGAAATAACTGCATCGACTCTATTCCCCAGACAATTTCTAGAGGTGATTCCTAATTATGGTGGACGCATGTCTGAACCCTTGCATACCCATTAAAGGCTAAATCAATCATTAAAAGAATTATCCGAAAAAAAAAACAAAACTAGGGGGAAATTTTGCCTCAGAGAATCTGAATGTAAGATGATTATGGTGGCAGTCTCCCCACATACTCAGAAATACAACTTACTTACTCATCATAACAAAGGCATTCAATTACCGACCTTGCTTTCCCATCCCAAAATTTCTACTCACACTAGATGCGTTGTCATTACTTTAGACATCCATCATGCTCATGCTGAAGGATTGAAGGCCCTTGCTTTTCTTTCGGAAAAACAAAAAGAAAAAAAAAAAAACGACCACCAAATCAGCTACACTCCACACCACATTTACACTGATCAGAGTGCAGACTTGGTTTTCTCACCCTAAGATCTTTGAACTTCAACAACCACACTGCTCGTTGGTAAGACAAAAGACCTCCTCAACTCCTCGACTTTCCGATCTGACCTTTCACCAAATCCATCAAATGTACGTACACCATTTCCTAAGTCAGTCAGGTTCCAGGACAATCTGCATCTCCCTCAAAAGACGGACAGGTCAAAACTCCCAGTTATCAACACACCCCCCACTGATGGCTTGTTTCATACCTGGGGACTACACAGTCTCCCAAACCACCCACCCTCAAATAGCGCATTTCATACTCTGAATTCCTCCTCCTCTGCAGACTTACAAACGAAGCGGAGAGATATTTCCCACTGGCAAGCGAGGCAAAAATATTTGAGTTTTCCCACCAACATGATAGCCAGTACCACAGTGTATAGAAAGCATTAGTGCGCTCTCAGACCGCTCCATGGGCGATACCCAGAATAACCGTTTCGGACCTCAACCTCCAAAAGAAACAGCAACAGAACCCACCACCTAAGGCCCTGCTCTTCGGCAACCCACACGTCTCTTCGCAATTTGCAGGATTTTCTTCTCAAGTCCAACTGGAACAGTGGAGATGGTCACAAATATAGGTGCTCCCTTTGAAAACCAAACCCATGATTACTTTCAGGCACGATAATAGCGCGCATAAAAAACTTTTCCTTAAAAAAAACCTGCTTGTGGGCTGCGGCAAAGCAAACAAATCACCACTCCTAAGTTTTCTTTCAAATACACATATTTCCTCTTTGTAGGTATTTTTTTCCTCTTTTCTCTCTCCTTTTTTTTTCTTCTTTCTTTTCTTTTCTCTTTCTTTCTTTTTTGATTTTATTTTGGTTTTGATTTTGTGTCTTTGATGTTTCTTTGTTTAATTTCTGGCATGGAGAACTTTTCTTATGTTTCAATAGACCTATTAGCTTTGGCTTTTTGTTTGGGACCCAGGGTTGATGAGAACCTGCCGCATGGTAGTGACCATCTCCTGTGTTAGCTTCGGTATACGAATGCAGAGAGTGAGTCTTTACCAGAACGCCTCAATTTCAAACAAGCAGAGTGGAGGAGTGGGACCCTTTGCCACCAGGTTTCTTATGGATCTGGAAGAGGACAAGATCCTGCAAAGTGAAAGATCTGGCAGGAGAAAGTCTTTCAGATTTCATACTGAATCGCGCTTTAAAAGTCAACCATCCACACATCTTCCAAGAAGCCCCTAATGCCAAAAAGTTCCTTGGTTCAACTCTGAATGCAAAGGAAATTAACAAAACCCGCAAAAGAGCTCAACGTTCGGGTCTCTTGCAGACCTTCGATGCCCAACGTCCGAGCGCATCAGAAACTTGAGGGCCAAATCCAAACACATTTATAAAACCAGTAAACGTTTATCTTGGAAACAGTTTTGTTCAAGTCTCACATACAAAACATGAAGAAAAAAGTGTGGAAACTCATCAAAAAAAATTAAAGGGAAGAACACCTGCCCCACTGTGAACCATCTCAAGTTTTCTGAATCTTTAATAACAGAGAAAAAAGTAGTTGTAATCTGCTTGCTTCAACCATTGAAAAGAATTCCTCCTCTTCTAAACAATCAGCAGTTTTGTCAAAAACAAAGCCCTTAAAGAAAAATCACCCTGCAACTTTTCGTCAGACAACATGGAAGACTACAATCTTCCTTTCACTTTAAATGAATTGAAAATCCGCCTTACTTTCCTGCAGCGATTCCTCTCCGGGTATAGATGAAATCCATTATAAACTTTTGAAACATCTTCCGCAAAAAAGGTCTGCACATCCTGCTACATGTATACAACCCATGTATGGACGACTGGATTCTTTCCACCTTCTTGGCGAAAAAGAAAAAGCCCTCATCATCCTATTCCTATTTCCCAAACCTGGAAGAAAGATCCTTTCTAACCCATCAAAACACTACTCCGATAGCTTGACCAGCTGTGTGTCTGTAAATTGATGGAGGAAAATGGTCAATGCTAGGGACTCATGGTGGAAACGATTGGACATTCGGAAACAAGAAACGACGGGCCTTTCGGCGAAAGAAAGTGTGGTGGTTTCCGCAAAAACCTAGGGACTACACAGTTGACCATTTGATCCGTCTGGAATCTACGCTTTCGAAGCTTTCCCCTTTCTGAACAAACAGCTGCCAGTCATGTAGTGGTTATTTTCTTCGACTTGGGGGAAAGGCCTACAAATACCACCTGGAGAATCTGGGATTCGTTCATGATCTCCATGATCCTGGTTTTCGGGGTGATCTATCCAATTTTTATTTCAAAAATTTTTGGCAGAACAGCCGGACAGTTTCAGGTCCGGGTTGGCACCACTCTCTCTGGTGTTCATGAGCAGGAGTTGGGGTGTTCCACAAGGGTTGCATATTGTCTCCTGCCATCTCTTTAGCATCAAGATCAACAACACTGTCAAGTCAGTTCCACAGGGTTCAGACTGTTCATGGGGTTTGTGAATGATTTTGCTTGTCTACGCAAATGGAAGCCTGTACCCTAGTTGTCCAGCGCAGTACGTGTCCAGCTTTCTGTGGAATTACGGGCGTGAAATTCATCAGTGGGGGCTGGGGAGAGGGAAAACGGCTTCACTTTCTCTCCTAGCGATAGACACAGTGCATGTCACTTCCATAATTTTCGTCAGTTTTTTGCAGATCCTGAAATCAAAATAGGAAATCTCCCATCCCAGCTGTCAAAGAAAGAGGCCAATTCCTAGGAGTATTTTTTACCCAAAACTCAACTTCTTCAACCACGTTAAAAACCTCAAAACCTATGCAGAAAGGCTCTGAATATTCTGCGGGTCGTAGCATACACTGACTGGGCGCTGCTAGCTGAGGATAAGAAAACTTTGCTGCACCTGTACAGAGCCTTGGTCCATCCAACTGGACTATGGTTGTGCTCGGGTGCAAGGAGCCGTCTGCAAGGCCGTGCTTATCTACCTGTCTTATCTAAAACCATCTTCTTGGACCCTACTCCACCATCAAGGGCCTTCATCTCTGTCCTGGACCATTCCGCACCACCCCTTGTACAACCTGTACGCAGAGGAGGCAGGTGAACGCGCCACTGTCCAACCCGCAGGCCTGAACCTATCTTTGAATTACTATATCAAGACTGTTCTCGGAACTCAGGAATGATTGAAAACCCTGCCTGTTGACTGCCGTGTCTTTGACCCTCAGTTCAAAGAGCAAATTCGGACAACACCAAACTGTATTTCCGCCCTTTGGTCTTCGTATGCAGCCTCAAGCGCGGAATGCAGGTCTAGACCTAGGAGTTGTTGTTCTGATCTTTCAAAGTTTCCTCGAGATAGCCTCCGTGGACCTTTTTTCACACCAGAGATTCAGCTTGATCCTTGCAGCTTTTTGCAAAGAATCTACCGGCTCTCTGGCATACAAGGCATTGTATGCTGACCTCTGTTCAAAATTCCCATCCTATCAGAAAATGTTCACTGACGTTTCCAAGTCTGAAGAGATGGAGTGGCTGTGCAGCCTATTGCCCTGGTGCTCCTTCTCAGATACTCTTAGAGTTACACACATTCCTTCAGATGCTTCTGCTTACTCTGCTGAACTTACAGCTTATCTTGGTCTGGTTCGCTGAGGCGCTGACGGATAATCTCACAAGCTACGAAAGGAACTTTCTGGTTCTGTCGGATTTCGCTGTCAGCTTTGGAGGCCATAGCTGGCCGCATCCTCCAGCATCCCGAACTTTCAACACTTTTTTTTTTAACTTTTTACCAAGTTGAAAGCGGATGAGGTTACAACATTATTCTGGCTTGGGTTCCCCGGTCTGTTGGCATCGGAGGGAAATGAAATGGTTGATCGTTTAGCCAAGAAATGCCACAACAGCAGAAACTGCCCAACCATCTATACAGCCACCCCCCTGCTCAGATCTGAAACCCAAAATTAATTATTATGTCAGAGACTTCTGATAGGAGGATTGGAATACACAGACGGATACAAACTCTTTCAGATCCGTCCAAACCTTAAGGAGTTCCTCTCATCTTCGTCTGGTGGTCGGTTAAAGAAGAAGCAGTTCTGTGTGCCGGCTGCACACCGGCCATTCGTAGTATTTACCCATTCATACCTTTTAAAGAGTGAAGAAGCTCCGTGGTGCATTCCATGTCATGTACCACTCACAATAAAGCATGTTCTTTTAGAGTGTTGGGACTTTGCACGATGAGGAGACACAAACATTTTTACAACAGATTCCACGAAAAAACCTTGTTCAGAGATGTTCCGCCTCCTGAACGCGAATCTTGGAGTTCTTGAAAGAGATATAAACATTCTTCATCGGATCTGAGATTTTACAGTGAAAAGATTTTTAACAAAGTTCGGATGGGATTTTTTGATGTATCTTAAAGCAATTGTGTGACAAGAATTCCCTTTGAATTGATTTGTAAACATGGTGTGAACAGCCCTGATGTTGGCCCTTTGCGTGGTCGTCGGTCTGGGCTGTAAGCAACATTATCGTTATCTAGCGGTTTCATTCCATGACCTTTGTTCAATCTTTTCCCACCTTCTCATTAGCTGTTATCATCATGAACCTGATCATCATGTATGATCAGCGTCGTCCATCCATATCTGATTGTTTATGATTATCATATAAGTACTACTTGTCGTTATTAAACTTCGCTATACTAACAATAAGAAACGAATAACTAGACTATGTTAGAGGGCTTATTTTGCCATTAGAAGCAACACATTGGGGGGATCCCCCTTACCACACACACACACCCACACCCACACACACACACACCACACACACACACACACACACACACACACGCACACACACAAGCCGCACGCAACGCAACACCTACACACACAACACGCCACACACACACACACACAACCACCACACACACACTTTTGGTCACAATGACATTCTTATTTGCCAAAATAACGTTTTTTAAAAAAGGTTTTTAGAATGTTGGCTAGCAAATTTGCTCTCGTAAAACTTAAAACATTCACGTTCAGCGTTGAAAAGTACATGTACCCCCAGCAAGGTTTGTTAGAACCGAATGCCTATTTTGAAAAACATAACGGTTTTTAAACGCTTGTTTTTTTACTGTCGAAAGTGCCTTTTGTAACATAGTCCTCTTAATCAGCATATCAAATTACATACATCCACCAATTTTGGTTGAGATAGCCTTCAAAAATGAAAAAAATAACGGTTTTTTTTTTTTTAACAGTTTTTAACTGTCGAAGTGTTTTGCAAAATAGAGTTTTCCTAATTAGCCTATCAAAACTGCATAAGCAACCAAAATTTGGTTCTGTTACTTTGTTAGTCTTTGAGCTATGTAAATATTCAAATTTCGCCTTTTAAGAGCGTACCTAAATTTGCATAAATTTAAATAACTGCCAAACCCTTTAAGATATCAATACCAAACTCCTTTCTGCACTGGGCCATAGCTCAGGAACATTTTCCCGTAGATTAGTTTGTGACGTCATTTCCAGTTTTTGCTATTCCGTGAAACAAACTGAAATTGACCAGTGACACTGTCAGGCACTTCCGGTTTGCACTTCCGGTTCGGTTATTATAACAGTACTAATGTTGCAAATATATGTGTATGTAAGTGTTCTGAATATATTACGATCTGTCCAACCGTTTTCTGAGTTATTCAAGTTTCAAATAAAAAAAAAAAAAAAAAAAAACAAAAAAAAAAAAAAAAACAAAAAAAACCAACCCCCACACACAAAAAAAAAAAAAAACAAAACCAACGGTCCACCCCCCTCCTTTAATAACAACACCTGCCCTTTGCAAATTAGCCCACAATGCCCTGAACCTTTCTGAAAAATTTCTACACTATTGGATGCACCCAACGGTAAGCAAAACGAAGACAACCCAAGAAAATAATTCATTTTTTACAACCCCAACAGTATTTCCCCCAGAGAGAGGGAAAATCCTATTATTATTTATGACGTTTAATTTATCAGAAGGCCCTCTAAGCGCTTACAAATACAATAAAAGTTTAAAGAAAACCAATTTGATGAAACCATAAGAAGATTGATTATGGCAATGAAGTGTCCCATGCATATCTACAAACAAGGGCGCCTTACGACATACACTCCGCAAACAACACACACTCACACCCACACCACACACCACGCGCGCGCGCGCGCGCGCCCACACACACGACACACACCCACACACAGCACACAAACACACCCACCAACACCACCACAACCACCACCACCACTACCCCACGATCTCACACAAACGTTGCACAAACAGACAAAACAGCATGCGCGGCACGCGCGCGCACCGCACACACACACACAAAACACAACGACGCACGCACGCCGACAACCGCACACACGCACACATACACACGAAAGCACGCACGCACGCGAGATGATAGTCTTTAGATTCACAGTAACATGAGCGGGACTCAAGGTAAGAAGCTGATGCAGACAAAAAGATGCTGGTATTAGCTTGTTTTTGATAACGACTAAGCCCAAGTAAAAACACAAGTTCGGTATTGTTCAAGGACTGGATGAGAGTCTCTGTTCCAAGTACGTTTTTGTGAGCGCGGGGTCCGAACACGGGTTTCTTTAAAAAACGGGAAAAAAAAACAGTGAAAAAAAAAAAAAGGAAAAAAAAAGGAAAGGGAAAAAAAAAAAGAAAAAAAAAAAAAAAAAAAAACAAAAGGACAATAATTACTTTCAAACTTCAAGCAATTCCAGAAAAAACTTAGTAGTGACCAGTGTTGTGTTGAAGACGATACACCCAGATTGTGCGCCAAGAAAAAGTGTACGTGTTTGTCAGCGTCTGCATCACACCAAGAAACACTGTTGGAAGTACAGGACAGATATGCAGCAAGATGTCGTCAGCAGTTCACCCCCGGAGAGCGGAACTGCCATCTTAGATTCTGGCTAACTGCACAAAAGGACCACTTCATCCGTTTTCATGGGTGACCTAGCTCCTCATCGATGGCCAAAAAAGTGAACGTTTGAAGTCAAAGAAAAGGGTGTCTGCTGCAAGAGGGGGGAAGGCTCAAAGTTTTTTTGAATGTTTTGGAAATACTTTTTTTTTGGAAGAACTTTTATAGTTTTCTTTGTCTTGGGGACGGGCTATTAGTCAACGCAAAGCTGAAGCGTGAAAAACAGTAAGAGTCCGTTAATAAGAAATCTAGCGGACGCTGTAGAATGCTCTGTAGTATCAAATTTGCAGCACTCTACACAAACGGCGTAAAAGTTCTTTCCGTACTCAACTCAAAACGGCTTGGTCTATTTTGAAAATTCCATATCACTGCCCTGAAGGAAAAAACCAATAAGGTGATAACCATGGCCGACCGCAAGACATCTCCCTCATTGAAGGTGGTCCGTTGGTCAACATGGCGCCCAACAGTCATCTCCTCCATAAGTCATTTCTGATGGTCAATATTTCGAACAGCAGTCAATTCGCCCAGAAGAAAGTCCATCTGCTGGTCAACATGGCGACAGCAGTCATACCCCCTTCAAGGAAGTCATCCTGAGTTTTTCAACATGGCGATCAGAGAGTTCACTCCATTAAGTCATGTGCTGGTCAACATGGCGAACCTAGCAGTCCTCTTCCATGAAAGTCAGCAGTCGATATTCAAACATGGCGAACAGCAGTTCATCTCCCTGAAGTCACCGCACTTAGTCAACATGGCGAACAGCATCATCTCCCTTAGTCATTGATCAAATGGCGACAGCAGGCCAGCTTACCTAGAAGGCATCAGTCGGCGGTAAAACAATGGCCACCAGCAGTCATCTTCCAGAAGTCATTAAGTTGGTAAACATGGCGACCGCAGTTCATCGCCCGGAAGGCATCAGTGGTTGTGAACATGGCGACCAGGCAGTTCATACTTCCTGGCCGAGGGGATAGTCAACAAATGTCCAACAATCATCTTCCCGCTGACGAAATCGGACTGTTAAAAGCGCAACCATCTGCCAGTTTTCAGCTCGGCGTCTTTTTTTGTTAAGCATTCGGGCCCACTCATCATTTGTGGGAAGCAGTTTCAGTAGGAGGTTCATTGTGACAGCTGTATCCCAAATCTAACATACAAGAGGGTTCAGAAGTCAACTTACACTCCATGATTCCGCCTCGTCGCAAAACATTTCCAAAAGCATCAAACACCACCCACAACACCACCACAACCACCAAGTCTCTGGGTAAACGCCGTGCCTTCGCACCAGTTTTGATCTGGTTATTATACTACGGTCAACTTATGATACGTATTTACACTTAAATAGGTAACTATGATCAGAAAAAAAGACCGAATTATGGTGAGATTTGTCGGTCTACAAGGAAACGCCCGTTCCTTGTCAATAATATTGATATTTGTGTATGCATCTTCTAGTAAATGTCCAACAGTACTTCGCCCTTCAGCCCCTAAAGTCACGCAAAAGAAGTTGCCAAAGTTACAATGGTTATACTAGCCCCGTTTATCATATATCAAAGACTTCTTATAGTTAGAGTACCGCTATTTATTTACAACGTGGTTTAGAGTACAATTACGGTGTCCGCTTTCTGGACAAAAGATACGATAATGTTTCGGCCCCCTTTATACAATGCAGTCAAGGCAAGCCGATTTTACATGGCAATCAGTTCTACCATCAGGGCCTGATGGCAAAAATACTAATTTGGTTACGTTCTCTAAACTGTTCTAAAGAAAAGTGGATCGTTGGTGGCGATTTTTCAGTTCTCTGCTCCTTTCTGGGATCAAGATTGTCAAATCGTTCTCACCCTGAGATTTTTCGGAAAAAACGGTTGTGGATTAATCTTTAGTTTTGCTGTAAAGGGACGGGAGATTACGCCGATCCCAGGCACATATCTTATCTTAGAGCTCGGCGCTGATCTTACTTTGTGGGAACCTGCTTTGCTCAATTAGCAAAGGTGGCATGCATACAGCCAATACCCTAGTATTGGACTAGGTGCCCAATACTTTCATCTTTAAAAGAATCCGTGGGATCGACGTAGTGGTCAGGATGTTTCTCCCAACTTTAATTAATGTGCGGTACAAAAATAAAAGCAGGCGTAGTTACAGCGCAAGCAAAAGACCATATGGCACAGTTCTGTCTAAATGAAGTATCTGGAATGTAAAGGACTTGAAAAAGGGGTGTGGAATAAGGTGAAAGAAATGCAATCAGGCATTTAAACTCCAAGATTACCCAATCAAAACAACAAGTAAAGGAATTTCTATCTCCACCAAGAAAACGATGAGGAATTTGCACTCTAGTACGTTAAAACATGTTGTACGGAATGTTTGCCATAATGAGCAAAAGGCGTTAGAGATGAAAGGAAAAAATACTGATAACTAATAGAGGCCTATTCGTACCAAACAACAATATACTATAAATGTATCAACATCTTCTACAGGGAAGTCAGGGAATGCTATCCGTCTGTTGGGAAAGAAAAAGGTTTCAGGTGGTTTGATATGGGATCTCTTAAACTATGTTAAACCATTTACCAAGAGAACTGGGATTAGTCATTACATAAATTATTTAACCACTTGTTGGGAGTGACCAAATTCACGATATGTGACGGGACGTCTGGTGAACCTATTCTAAAGCAGGGCAAGGCTCCCCCCGGTCTGAGCGTTTCTAGATATGACCCATTTCAGTCAGTCTCATACTGGGAAAAGTCATGGGAAAAAAATAGAAAATTCAGAATGGCCTATTACTGTGATAAAAATGATGTATTTCGTAACATCAAGCTGGATTAGAAAGGACGAAGTACAACGAGCACCTGACATGCCTAAGTAATAAATTAAGAAACCGTTTCTAAAAGTTAAAGTGTGCTCGATTCTTCGTTGATCTTACTAAAGCGTACGACAGAGTGGGGCACAGCCGATCTTGTATGAATTTAACAACAGATTGGTCTTCTGGTCACGTCTACAAATTATGGCAAAATATCCTGTTTAAGTGGGAGACGCCTAATGCACAAAAGTTGTGTGGACTGTATCATCCTCAAGATTTATCAAACATGGGGAATTCCACAAAGGTTCTATTAATCTCCCCCTTGATATTCACACGATGCTATATGACTTTATATACAGGTTCTCATCATATACCAAGGTAGCTCAATATGCTGATGACATTGCAATATGGATTAAGTATCGTTAAAGAAAAGAAAAAAATGTGACACCTTAATTATATCAGAAGTTCTATCAGAACGAAGCTGGATAAATCAAATACTTTATGCATTGAATGGCTTTCAATTCTCTGCGTTGGGAAAAGCACATCTGGTCTTTGTAAACAATGGAGATAAAACAAGTAATGCCTCTATTCTTTCTGGGAGGGACAGGAAATTTTTTACAAACTGAAGTAAATATTTTTAGGTGTCCTAGCGTTACACCAAAATTAACCGGAAAAAAATAATAACAACTGTTACTGAAGAGGTTAAAAGTTTGAATTTCTAACAAATGGCAGTATCGTTGTGAATGTAACAAACATCTTGTACAGATCAAGAAAATGAACTTACGGCCAGGATTATTTTTGCTGCTCTCGCAGATCGATTTAAAGAAACTTCAAAGAAGGGACAGTAAATGATTTGTATAAGTTGGATCCACCCCTGGGGGATCTACTGTAGCACACTAAGAATACACTCCATGACTCGCTTATATCTTCTAAACTTGATAGTCAGGCCCGCTGTTTGGCACTTAGATGACCCAGACTGAGCCAGAATCAAGAATAACCGCAAGCGTACCTTCTGCCTCAAGAAGGCTATGTTCAGTTCAGACCGACCATTGCTCCGTGGCGAAGCCTCTTGATACTACATTCTGTCACTACTGACAGATTCAGACGCGTGGATTATTTTCAAAAAAATAGTCACAGAGTACTTATATGTCAAACGTTTACAAGAACTCGTTCGGTCATTTATTGTTGCTCAAGGACCATGTTTAATTCACAAAGATTAACCGTACTGTCGACCTCCGGTAGCGTTCTCATGCCCCGATTTAACTGGTTGGCCCGCCGAGTACACCTCGTGGGAACTAAGGAGTCACATGTAACACGTTCATGTATTTTTTATCTTCTGCTATCTCAATGAAGGCGATTATCGCCTGCCATGCACTATGCTCCTGTAATATGCGAGGTCTGTATATGCAAACTCTAGTACACTTCTACTCCTCGAAGAGCGATAGGTTTAAATTGAGTACAGTCACATACACTGCACCGGTGCTCTCTTACGCCCATTCTTCCTCATGAGTGCAGTGCACAGTCAACTGTTGTCAGATGATCTTGGTTTCCCTCTATGCTAGCAGTGACTCAGATTTAAAAAGAGTCA
>JADBJO010025203.1:0-7500 GCA_016801955.1 Conus betulinus
CTTATGTCCTTAGATATCAACTCGCTGGTCGCGGTGTCTGTGTCCTCTGTCTCTGTCTCTCCCGCTCTCTCGCTCTCTATCTCACTCTCTCTCTCTCCATCTCCTCTCCTCTCGCTCTTTATACACCCATCACACACACACACACCACACACAACACACACACACGCGCGCGCGCGCGGGACGTCACTCTTGCAAAAGCACGCTCGACACACACACACACACACACACACACCCACACACCACACACAACACACACCACAAACACGCACACACGCACAACACACGCGCCGCGCGCGCATCGCGCACACACACACACACACCACACATGCACTTTGCTAACTTGCTTGCTTGCACTCCCTCACACAACCGACTTTAATCTCTCTCTCCTCACTCGCTCCTCCGGCGTCTCTCTCCCTCTCTCCTCGTCTCTCTCCTCTCTCTCTCTTGTTTAGGTATTTTACAGCCCACACACACGAACCCATACCACACCACCCACAACACACACGGCCACCACACACACCAACGCACCACGCACGCACGCACGCCGGCACGCCCGCATGCACGTACTCACGCACGCACACTCCGGCACGCGCGCGCGCGCGCGCGCGCGCACCCACACAACACACACACACACACACACACACCACACACCACACCCCACACACTCTCTCTCGTTCCTCGTTCGTCTTCGTCTGTCTGTCTGTCTCTCTCTCGCTCTCTCTCTCATCTCTCTCCTCGTCTCGTCTCTCTCTTCTCCTCCTCCATCTTCTCTCTCGGAAAGCCCAAGTTTCTAACTCGATTTTTTTTCCATTGGTCCACAAGGCGTTGAAGGCAGGGTGTGTTTTATGCGTCCAACTCATTTTTTCCTTTTTCATTAATGAACTAACGCGTTTAAATAAATAAAGGGGAAGACAATGTGAATGCATTTAATACCTGATGCTGCCAGAATTCTTCCTTTTATCATTTGCAGACGATGTAATCCTTTTTTTTTTTAGACACGGTGGTGGGATAACAAGACACTACCATCTTTTGAAAGCTGTTTGATACCCAAGTGGAGCCAATGCTAACTTATGGTGCGGAAAACTATGGGGCTTTCTTGAGAATCAATTTATGGAAAAAGTACACACACTAGCAATAAAGCGTTTCTTGAATATCCCTATACATGGTTCTAACAAAATAGTATATGGAGAAACTGGCAGGTGCCCTCTGCAGATACGTGCCAAAAATTAAATGTATCAGGAATTGCCTTCGTCTAGTTTAGACAAAATTGGGTTTTTCAAGTAAAGAAATTTCTATTCGAAAATGGTTTTGGTTTTGTTTGGAACAACCAGGGCGTCGAGGACGACAAACGTTTTATTCTGGAATTTAAAGAGCGTCTGATCTCATCCTATCAGCGGGTTTGGCTTTCCGAGATTGGAAAATAACGAAAAGTTATACATGGTTTTTACAGTTTAATAGTGATTTACAGCCTGAAAAATATCTACTAACAATTACACGAAAATGGCACAGGGATTCAATGGCACGATTCCGTACCAAGACACTTGGTCTTGACGCAAGTCAACATTGGTATATAACTGAAACCCGAACTGCTGTTAGGTGTCCGGTATGCAAAGAAAATGATAGAGAGGATGAATTCCACTTTTTTCTTTTTGTTGTAAAGAATATAAAGACATACGAGAGAAATATGATATTTTTAGAACACCGTTTGCAAGAGGCGTAACTTGGTCGCTTTGCTACAAACAGATAAAACAGAATATATAAGGTCCATGGCAATGTTTATTGCCGAAGCAGTTAGTAGGCGCAAGAAAAAACTTGACATTGCAGCCTAAAACAAAACAAAAATTAAACAAAGTAAAAAAGTGTAAAATAAAGTATGGCTGTTTTTCAGCGATTATATCTTCCCAGTTGGTTTTGAGGCCTGTGGTCGCCCTTGATGTTGCTTAGGGCCGGGAGCCTTTCGTTCAGTTATTGGATTGTTTCATTTTGGAGCCTGGTTTTTGCTTTTCCCCCCCCCCCCCCCTTTTTCTTCTTAATGGTGGTTTGCTGTGTTAGCAGTAAAACTTTTCACTGTTTTGTGGGCAGAGCGGCCATGAAAATGAAGGACTGAAGAATCACTCCCCATATTGGCTCGTCCAGTGGGGGGGGAAAGACTACTGACATGGCCAGAGCGAATGTGACGTCACTTCCGGTGTGGGAGCAGACGACCTACTGGGTGATTGGCCTGGCGGGCATTCTGTATGGCATGTACCGTGTGCATGTGACCTCCATGGGTAAGTTGTGTATGGCATGTACCGGGTGTATGTGGCCTCCATGGGTAAGTTGTGTATGACATGTGACCAGGTGTATGTGACCTCCATGGGTAAGTTGTGTATGGCATGTACAGGGTGTATGTGACCTCCATAGGTAAGTTGTGTATGGCATGTACCGGGTGTATGTGACCTCCGTGGGTAAGTTGTGTATGGCATGTACCGGGTGTATGTGACCTCTGTGGGTAAGTTGTGTATGGCAGTGTACCAGGTGTATGTGACCTCCGTGGGTAGGTTGTGTATGGCATGTACCAGGTTTATGTGACCTCCATGGGTAAGTTGTGTATGGCATGTACCGGGTGTATGTGACCTCCATGGGTAGGTTTGTGTATGGCATGTATGGGTGTATGTGACCTCCGGGGGTAGGTTGTGTATGGCATGTACCGGGTGTATGTGACCTCCGGGGTAAGTTGTGTATGGCATGGCATGTACCGGGTGTATGTGACCTCCGTGGGTAAGTTGTGTATGGCATGTACCGGGTGTATGTGACCTCCAGGGGTAAGTTGTGTATGGCATGTACCGGGTGTATGTGACCTCCAGGGGGTAAGTTGTGTATGGCATGTACCAGGTGTATGTGACCTCCAGGGGGTAAGTTGTGTATGGCATGTACAGGTGGTGTATGTGACCTCCATGGGTAAGTTGTGTTGTGTATGGCATGTACCGGGTGTATGTGACCTCCAGGGGGTAAGTTGTGTATGGCATGTACCGGGTGTGTATGTGACCTCCAGGGGGTAAGTTGTGTATGGCATGTACCGGGTATGTGACCTCCATGGCATGGGGGTAAGTTGTGTATGGCATGTACCGGGTGTATGTGACCTCCAGGGGGTAAGTTGTGTATGGCATGTACCGGGTGTATGTGACCTCCGTGGGTAGGTTGTGTATGGCATGTACCAGGTGTATGTGACCTCCAGGGGTAAGTTGTGTATGGCATGTACCGGGTGTATGTGACCTCCAGGGGGTAAGTTGTGTATGGCATGTACCGGGTGTATGTGACCTCCAGGGGGGTAAGTTGTGTATGGCATGTACCAGGTGTATGTGACCTCCAGGGGGTAAGGTTGTGTATGGCATGTACCAGGTGTATGTGACCTCCAGGGGGTAAGTTGTGTATGGCATGTACGGGGGTGTATGTGACCTCCAGGGGGTAAGTTGTGTATATGGCATGTACCGGTTGTGTATGTGACCTCCATGGGGTAAGTTGTGTATGGCATGTACCGGGTGTATGTGACCTCCAGGGGGTAAGTTGTGTATGGCATGTACCGGGTGTATGTGACCTCCAGGGGGTAAGTTGTGTATGGCATACCCGGGTGTATGTGACCTCCAGGGGGTAAGTTGTGTTGTGTATGGCATGTACCAGGGTGTATGTGACCTCTGTGGGTAAGTTGTGTATGGCATGTACCAGGTGTATGTGACCTCCTCCAGTGGGTAGTTGTGTATGTGCATGTACAGGGGGGTTGTATGTGACCTCCAGGGGGTAAGTTGTGTATGGCATGTACCGGGTGTATGTGACCTCCGTGGGTAAGTTGGTAGTTTATGGCATGGGTGTATGTACCGGGTGTATGTGACCTCTGTGGGTAAGTGTGTATGGCATGTACCAGGTGTATGGCATGTACCAGGGTGTATGTGACCTCCAGGGGGTAAGTTGTGTATGGCATGACAGGGGTGTACCGGGTGTATGTGACCTGTATGTGGGTAAGTTGTGTATGGCATGTACCAGGTGTATGTGACCTCCAGGGGGTAAGTGTGGGTAAGTGTTGTAAGTTGGCATGGCATGTACCAGGTGTATGTGACCTCCATGGGTAAGTTGTGTATGGCATGTACCGGTGTATGTGACCTCCAGGGGGTAAGTTGTGTATGGCATGTACCCAGGGTGTATGTGACCTCCATGGGTAAGTTTGTGTATGGCATGTACCGGGTGTATGTGACCTCCAGGGGGTAAGTTGTGTATGGCATGTGTGTATGGCATGTACGTTGGGTGGCATGTGTGACCTCCAGGGGGTAAGTTGTGTGTATGGCATGTACCAGGTGTATGTGACCTCCATGGGTAAGTTGTGTATGGCATGTACCGGGTGTATGTGACCTCCAGGGGGTAAGTTGTGTATGGGCATGTATGTGACCTCCAGGGGGTAAGGGTGTATGTGACCTCCAGGGGGTAAGTTGTGTATGGCATGTACCGGGTGTATGTGACCTCCAGGGGGTAAGTTGTGTATGGCATGTACCGGGTGTATGTGACCTCCAGGGGGTAAGTTGTGTATGGCATGTACCGGGTGTATGTGACCTCCAGGGGGTAAGTTGTGTATGGCATGTACCGGGTGTATGTGACCTCCGTGGGTAAGTTGTGATGGCATGTACCGGGTGTATGTGACCTCCAGGTAAGTTGGGGGTGTTAATGGGCAGGTGTACCGGGTGTATGTGGCATGACCTGTGTGACCTCCGTGGGTAAGTTGTGTATGGCATGTACCGGGTGTATGTGACCTCCAGGGGGTAGTTGTGTATGGCATGTACCGGGTGTATGTGACCTCCAGGGGGTAAGTTGTGTATGGCATGTACCAGGTGTATGTGACCTCCAGGGGGGTAAGTTGTGTATGGCATGTACCGGGTGTATGTGACCTCCAGGGGGTAAGTTGTGTATGGCATGTACCGGGTGTATGTGACCTCCAGGGGGTAAGTTGTGTATGTCATATACCGGGTGTATGTGACCTCCAGGGGGTAAGTTGTGTATGGCATGGCGGGCATTCTATCTCACCTCCCTATGTAGATGTGACGAAAATTGGATAAGCTCAGCATTCCTCATACATGTCTAAACTCTGATGTAAACGAAGTTGGAGATGTTGAGTGTTTTCCATAAAGCAGACGTGAACAAAATCAATCTTGTTTTGAGTATTCGCCATACAACTGTAAAATCGAATGTCAGTAACATAAGATGTTTTTTTAAGTAGTCTTCGTACAGATAAAAAATCAGATGGTGTCTCAAGGTGTGCACGGAAGGTGTGTGTGTGTGTGTGTGTGTGTGTGTGTGTGTGTGTGTGTGTGTGTGTGTGTGTGTGTGTGTGTGTGTGTTGTGTGTGTGTGTGTGTGTGTGTGTGTGTGTGTGTTGTGTGTGTGTGTGTGTGTGTGTGTGTGTGTGTGTGTGTGTGTGTATAACTGACTCGGACATTCTTAATCAGACACTCAGACTCAAGACTTTGTCACGAAAACCCTTAAGGGTCTTTAGACAAGCATGGTATTATGGGAAAAGTTTATTAATTTGATACACCATAATTCATCTTGGCCCACATAAGGACCCAATACAATCTTTTGAAATTCTTGCAATCATATGTGTGTGTGTGTGTGTGTGTGGTGTGTGTGTGTGTGTGTGTGTGTGTGTGTGGTGTGTGTGTGTGTGTGTGTGTGTGTGTGTGGGACTCCCGGCTGGAGGTCGTGGGTTCGAATCCCATCAGAAGTCATGTGGGTTTTTCTGCCCCGACCGGCTCCTACCCAGAGTTGAGTTTGCTGTGGACTCAGCTGGGAAGACTGGGACCACACAGTCGAGTTTCATCATCCACTTAATGGATGTGTTTCTGAGAGTGTTGCTCAAATTCTCGACCAACACTGCAGGTGCATGTATCTCTCGGGCCTGGTGGACGCCAGGATATATTATGAAAGCAAGCGTAGAGTACAGCCCTGTCATGTAGTCTCAGACCAAAATGGAAATCCGTAGTATCATCTTAATCATCCTCATTCTCATCGATCAGCATAAAAAAAATGTCTCAGGTTCTGTGGCCCTTCATGCCCTGCTCTCATGGTGACCTGAATTTCGATGTCCTCTCTACGTCTGTGGCCTTGGTTTGGTTTCCGTCGGGGTCACCAGTATCGGCGAGGACGGACGTGGTGGCGCCCTCTGGAGGGACAGCTCACTCGCGCCGGCTCTGCGACTAAGCAGTTATTGTCGTCAGTAGGGGCTTAGTAAGACGGTGTCCTGCGTATGTTAGATCAGAACAGGCGCCACTGAGCACCACCGAAGTGACTCCGCCGGTAGGTTGCCTCTTGACGACTTGACATTGACTGCTCCCTGTGGATTGCTGGTGCCGGGGCTGTGGCGGGGGCCGGCTGACCGGGCTGGGGTTGTGGACAGGGTGTCAGAATGAGCGGCGTGGGTACTCTGTCTCTGAGGTGGCGCAGAGGTTGGGATAGCAAAAAAAGGGGGGAAAAAAAAGAAAAGAAGAAAAAAGAAAAGAACATTTATGTATAAAATGAGATAAACATGTTTTGGTATTGACAAATGTACTCGCACACCCAGGTATGCTCTTCACTCCACAGATAGGTGTACTCTGTGCTGTAGCGGTGTCTTTGTCTTCCAGTCGCCTTGTGTCTGTTCTGTCACAGAGCTCAAGTCCACACTGCGCTACGTCAACGACAGCTGGGGGGTTCTCGGCGGAAAGCAGGTCTGTGTATGGAATAGCCTGCAGAGTGTAGAGAGAATAACAAACAGGTCTGTGTCTGGAATAGACTGCAGAGTGCAGAGATTAACAAACAGGTCTGTGTATGGAATAGCCTGCAGAGTGCAGAGATTAACAAACAGGCCTGTGTTGTATGGAATAGACTGCAGAGTACAGAGATTAACAAACAGATCTGTGTTGTATGGAATAGACTGCAGAGTGCAGAGATTAACAAACAGGCCTGTGTATGGAATAGCCTGCAGAGTGCAGACATTAACAAACAGGCCTGTGTTGTATGGAATAGACTGCAGAGTACAGAGATTAACAAACAGATCTGTGTTGTATGGAATATACTGCAGAGTACAGAGATTAACAAAACAGGTCTGTGTATGGAATAGCCTGCAGAGTGCAGAGATTAACAAACAGGCCTGTGTTGTATGGAATAGACTGCAGAGTGCAGAGATTAACAAACAGATCTGTGTATGGAATAGACTGCAGAGTACAGAGATTAACAAACAGGTCTGTGTGTGGAATAGACTGCAGAGTACAGAGATTAACAAACAGGTCTGTATATGGAATAGACTGCAGAGTGCAGAGATTAACAAACAGGTCTGTGCTTTATGGAATAGACTGCAGACTGCAGAGATTAACAAACAGGTCTGTGTTGTATGGAATAGACTGCAGAGTACAGAGATTAACAAACAGGTCTGTATATGGAATAGACTGCAGAGTGCAGAGATTAACAAACAGGTCTGTGCTTTATGGAATAGACTGCAGAG
>JADBJO010025203.1:15000-17500 GCA_016801955.1 Conus betulinus
CTGTGAGAAAGAGCATAATCGGGTGTGTGGCCACTTCCAGGAGCATGTCTGTATGGTTGGACGGTGCTGTCAAAAGTGCCTGATTTCCTGGATCTGTGTGTGTATGTGTTGTACGGTGCCTTTGCTGCTCAAACCGATTTCCCCCCCTGTTTTGACCTTCAAGTCTTTCAAAGAACAGTTTCGTCTGTGTGGTGTGTGTGTGTGTGTGTGTGTGTGTGTGTGTGTGTGTGTGTGTGTGTGTGTGTGTGTGTGTGTGTGTGTGTGTGTTCTTGCGTTCGCGGTCGCGCGTGAGCAGTGTGCGTGCGTGCGTGCGTGCGTGTCTGCGTGTGTGTGTGTGTGTGGTGTGTGTGTGTGGTGCGTGTGCGTGTGTGTGTGTGTGTGAGTGTGTGTGTGTGTGTGTGTGTGTGTGTGTGTGTGTGTGTGTGTGTGTGTGAGTGTGTGTGTGTGTGTGTGTGTGTGTGTGTGTGTGTGTGTGTGGTGTGTGTGTGTGTGTGTGTGTTTTCGAGACCCATTTCTCTTTTGACTCCTCACATTGAAAACTTTTTTGAGAGAATAATGAAATTCAGATTAGAACATTTCCTTGAAAAGAAATGGATTTTTGCCAATCATTTCAAGCTGGTTTCAGAAAAGGGAGGGGTGTCACTGATCATGTTAGTCTTTTAGCTTCACACGCCAAAAAAGCCTTGGCTAAGCGACACTGCCACTTTAGCCACTTTTTTTGATATTCATAGAGCGTACGATTCCGTTTTGGCATTTTAAATTATTGTCCAAGGCTCATGAAATTGGGATTAAAGGTCGGTTCCACATGTTTTACAATCGTTTTTATCTGGGAGAACGCTACAAGTAAAACTAAATGGTGTGCTGTCAAGTACAAGATATGTTAACATGGGTGGTCCCTCAAGGAAGTGTAATTTCTCCAATCCTCTTCTCATTGATGCTTTATGATCTTAACCAGATTGACACAAAAGGGGCAACTTTAGCTGCTTATGCAGATGATATTGCAATGTGGAAAAATGTAGATTGTAATTTTTACAAAAAAAATCAAGCGTAATAAAAATTGTTGAACAGTTTCAGTTTTTGCGGTCAGTAAACTTGTTAATTATTTGAATTCAAACGGTGTTTAATCTATCAACGGACAAATCGGTTTTTATAATATTTACAAAGAAAAATATCGATTTTGAAGGTAGGGATGGCTGTAAAAGTAAAAATAGGTGATTCTTTCATTTTCCCAAGTAAGCAAGTAAAATTTATAGGCGTTTTATTTTTCACTATAAACTATTCTGGTGTAAACATATAAATGATCTCGTGGAAAAAAGGCAAGAAAAAAAATTGCGTTACTGCGAGTCCTAACTGGAATCCCTCTAATAAATTATGGATCCAATCTTATCCATGTCGCCTTAGGGACAGTTCGTTCGATTGTAAGTTATGGTCAAGAAGTATTTTTTACTGCACCCAAGACAGAGTTACATAAGTTTAACTAGTATTGATTCCTTAGCATTTAAAATTGCTCTGGGGCTTCCAAGATGGGCATCAATTGATATTGACGTACAGAGAGGCAGGAGTTTTGCTTTAAAATGAACATAGGATGCTCTGTGCTTGTAGCTACTCAGCACGAGCAAGAACAGTCCCTAACTCAGTTACCTCTGAACTTGATGAAAGCACCTACGTTTCTAGAGAGATACGGAATAAAAGGGCATATACGTCATTGTTTGATTATGTGTCTCCTCTTTTACATGCATGCGACTTTTCGTTTGACAACATTGTTAAAATAACCAAATACCCTTTCCCCCCTTTGGTTGATGAAACAAGCAGATATTTTCTATTCCTATGGTAATATTACTAAAAATGAGAATCCACTTTTGCTTGCTTCTCTTGTTTAAGAATTGATTTACACTGAATATGAATCTTATCTGCATATTTTCACTGATGGTTCAGTTTCGTGTACTTCTGAGGTTGGTGCTGCTTTCGTGATACCTTCCCTTAACATTGAAAAAAGATTTCATATTACCAAAGGTTGTTCTATTTTCACTGCCGAGTTATTTGCTCTTATGAAAGTATTGATTTCATTCTTGATATGCAAGTCTTACCAGAAAGAATACTGATTTTGTCAGATTCCAAGTCTGCTTTAACGGCTTTACACCGTCAAAATACATCGAGTCGTCCTGATCTCATCAGTGAAATTTTATTTTCAATTCACCAGTTAATGATGCGAGGTTCTAAAATAACATTATTATGGGTACCCGGTCACTGCAATCTTCGAGGGAATGAACTGGCTGATACCTGTGCAAAAGAGGCTTCAATGTGCAAATCGAATACAGTTTTATGTGATATTCCTTATTCGCTTCTTGAAATAAACAATATGCTGACAAAAGCAGCACTCTGGGACCAGAGAAGAACACAGTACCTTGAAGCTGCCATTCAGAAGAACAGATGGGATCTTGCTGCCCCCAGCAGTCATTGTATAAGTCCGCCAGGTTCTATTCCGAATCGAATTTATTGC
>JADBJO010025203.1:20000-24083 GCA_016801955.1 Conus betulinus
AAATCACCTGGCACAAAGACAGCATACAGCACACGGAAAAAAATCACCTGGCACAAAATGACAGCATACAGCACACGGAACACAAATCACCTTGGCACAAATGAGAAATGACAGCATACAGCACACACGGAACAAACAAGGAAACATCTATACTAACTGCTATTCGCATGCTTTCCACAAGGCATGGAAGTGATTGTGTGTGTGTGTGTGTCGTGTGTGTGTGTGCTTGCGTGCTGCGTGTGTGTGCGGCGGTGCGTGCGTTCTTGCGTGCGTGCGTGCTGTTGTGTGTGTGCGTGTTGTTTTTCTCCTCTCTTCTCTCTCTCTTCTCTGCTCTCCCACATCGTCAGCGTCGTCGCTCAACGTCCTCCCCCCGCGGTGCCGTCTCGTGTGTCCCGTCATCTCTGGTCCTCTCTCGCCCCCTCTCCCATCGCCTCTCCTCCTTCGCTCTCTCTCTCTCACTCCCCACTCGGCCCTCCTACTCTGAGAGGTATGTATCCTCTCGTCTCCCCCTCAAGGCTATAAAAGAATCGTCCATTTTAAGAAATACGTGGGGAATATGGAATAGTATAAAGAGAGTGGGTGTGTTAAAGCGTCAGGCAACCTCTAGATTTTCTCGGGCATTTTGGCATCGATTTTGTGTTGACGCATGCAAGACCGCACTCCAAACTGAATATGTGTGTGTGCGTGAACGAGCTCTCTTCCAAAATGTTTGCAATGCATCTAGTTTTACGCCATAAGTTGCGTTTGTAGAGAGAGAGAGAGAGTTTAGAGAGAGGAGAGTTGATAAACCCATTTACTTGT
The DNA here is from genome assembly GCA_016801955.1 of Conus betulinus. Lineage (NCBI taxonomy): Eukaryota > Metazoa > Mollusca > Gastropoda > Neogastropoda > Conidae > Conus > Conus betulinus. The sequence goes on from JADBJO010025203.1 coordinate 20,802, forward strand.
GAAGTTTGTGTGTGTGTGTGTGGTGTGTGTGTGTGTGTGTTGTGTAGTGTTGTCCCTGGCTGTCGGTAGTTCAAGTGCGCGCCGCGCACGTTGTGGTGTGTGTAGTGTGTGTGTTGTTCACAGTGTTGTGTGTGTTGTGGTGTGTTGTGTGTGTGGTCCTGTCTGACTGGAAGGTCTGGTTCCCTGTTCTGGGTGTGATGTGGGTCTATCTGTGTAAACCAAGGGGCTGGTGGTGTCGGAGTCTGTGTCCGTACTGTGAATACCCAACACCTCGCCACTCCCTGCTGTAAAGACATAGAATCTGCACCCTCCCTCCCCTGTGCATACCAAAGCACCCCTCCTCCCCCCGTGGGGTAACCAAATTTCAACCTTCTCCTCATCCTGTTTATAACCAATGCACCCCCTCGGCTCCCCTGTGTTTACCACGCCCCCTCTCTCCCGAGTGTGCGAACCAGGGCACCCTCTCTCCCTGTGGCTGCAGGCCGCTGTGGTGAAGAAACCAGCTGGCGCCTGCCAGAGCCGGACAGTGGAGCATCGTGACCTAAGGGTTAACCTGGCTGGGTCCAGTTCATGACCAACAAGTACGTGGTCTCACGGCTCCGGCTCAGGCTGACCGCGCTTCCTCTGGATGGCCTGCAACCTGGACCGCCAACAATTTGCCTGCATCCGCTACATCATAGCTAACATCTACGCCTACTCCGACATGTTGGAAGTCAGTGCTAACCCGCTGATACGTGGTTGTGGTGGTGGTGGTGGTGTGGTGTCCGATGATGAGTGAGGATGATGATGATGATGATAATTGATGAATTGATATTGATGATGTCATATGATAGCAACAACCAACACATCTCTCGTCCAGATAATACATGTTTTGAAAACGGAGGTTTGGAAGTATGGGTCAGTCAGTCGTGAGCAGGCCATTGGTTTGTCTTTCTCGAGAGAAACTAACTACCCACCGCACGTGTTGACATTTTCCTCCTCAAATCCCTAAGCTGTCGGCTCCATCCCAAATGAGATGGATGTTGATGATGATGATGTTGATGATGATGAATGATGGAGGATGATGATCTTTTTAGTAACTATCTCGTTTTTTTAATTATTTATTTTTATTTTAATTTATTTTACCTTCATTTTAATTTTATTTTTGTTTATATCTTTTTTTTCATTTTCATAAAATTTATTTATTTTGTTCTACTCATCACACTTTATTATGTTTTCAGTTTCATTTTTTTTTTTTAAAAAATCCTTGCTTGATTTTATTTCACATTCTTTTTATTTTAACTGTTTTTGTAGAGAGGGGTATCACTCTCTTACACGCAAATTGATAGGGGGTTCTCTCCCATGTTCCCCCCATTATTCCCCTCAATGGCATGACTTCTTTCTGCAATGGTGCATTCCTTTCCCCAGTGTCCCACGGCCACAGTGACCTTGTCAAACATAGCCCACAGTCCTGTGACCTTAACCCAGAGCTAAATAGGTGGCCCTGTCGACCTTGGTCACATAGCCAACAGTCCTGTGACCTTCCTAACTCCAACAGTGCTGTAAATGACCTTGTCCACTTATAGCCAACAGTCCTGTGACCTTCACATAGCCAACAGGCCTGTGACCTTTGTCCACATAGCCAACAGTCCTTTGCCCACCTTGTTCACCAATATCCACCATCCCTGTGACCTTGGTTACACCGTCAACAGTCCTGTGACCTTGCTCACACAGCAGTAAACAGTCCTGTGACCTTGGTCACTATTAGCCACAGTCCTGTGACCTTGGTCACATAGCCAACGGTCCTGATGCACTTGTTACATAGCTACCCCTACCGTCCATGACCTTGGTCACGGAGCCAACAGTCCTGTGACCCTGGCCATGTAGCCACGGTCCATGTGACCTTGGGTCACATAGCCAACAGTCCTGTGGACCTTGGTCACGTACTCCAACAGTCCTTGTGACCTTGGTCACGTAGCCAACAGTCCTGTGACCTTGGTCCCAACATAGCCAACAGTCCTGTGACCTGTGTTACATAGCCTACAGTCCTGTACCCTTGGTCACGGAGCCAACCGTCCCTGTGACCTTGGCCATGTAGCTCAACGGTCAGGTGACCTCCTGGTCAATAGCCAACGAGTCTGTGACCTTGGTCACGTAGCCCCCAGTCCCCCCTGTGACCTTGGTCCACATAGCCTACAGTCCTGTTGACCTTGGTCACATAGCCACAGTCCTGTGACCCTTGGCCACATAGCCAACAGTCCTGTGACCTTGTCCCATAGCAACAGTCCGGTGACCTTGGTCACTAGTCAACATGACCTTGTCACATAGTCAACAATCCGAGGGCACTACGTATACACTGTCTGGGGACGTTGACCTGCTGGTGTGGTATGATCTGCCATGGTGCCAGACTCACTGCTGCATAGCCTGTCCGGGGTGTTGACTGCTGGCTGGTGTGGTCTGATCCTGCCCATCATGCATGCATGAATACAGCCAATAATACTCCATTACACAACAGTCATCCAACTCCACACACACTCACAAGGCGCTAAACACCAGGTTTTAAAAGTTCATTTCCCCCCAGTATCTCCTCTTCTCCCCATTTTCATACACAGCACTGGTGGGGTTTATTATTCCGTCTGTTCACAGGTCATAGTTTCACTTTATATTTTCTCCTGGGGTCAGTTCATCACAAATATCGGCGATCTCCGACTTCGCCTCTGCACCTTTGGACAGCATACCAAACTATCTCTGGCTGTCTCTGGCTGTTCCTTCCGACATCTTTCTGGCAGGGGGGGTATGGCTCCCGTAGCTCACCCGACTCTCCCTCCAGTCACAGCCTCGTCTACTTTGCTACTGCTACCATAACGGCGTAGCTAGAAAACAAAATAAGCTATGATGACTATACTGCACACAGTTAGCAGCAATCCAACATAAACACTTTTACAAAATAATTTCGATTCCCAATTTCACGATCGAATGGATAAAATGAAAACAAAGACTGGAACTTTCATAGTTCCTTAAAATTGTATCAAATACTTACTCTGTCTGAATCATTCCCTAGCAAAATACATGCGTAAGCATGTTACAGACTCATGTCTGTTTTTAATTGGGCCTGACAGTCGGCGGCCTCTCTTTTCCATTCAATCAGCGCTGTTGCTCGAATCTCTCTCCACACTCACTTCCAGTGTGTTTAGCTTTTTACCCATTTTTCTTAACACAGCTCACATTCAAAACAAAAGAAGTGACCTGCCCTTTAAGAACGACAATCCTACGCCGTTTCCTTTTCACACATTTAACTCCCTT
>JADBJO010025204.1:0-10000 GCA_016801955.1 Conus betulinus
TTGGAACATCAGGACAATGTGCGAATCGGACAGAGCCATCCAGATAGCAAAGAGATGAGGACCTACAAGATAGGAGTCCTAGGACTGAGTGAGACAAGGTGGCTACAGAACAGGACAGCTGAGACTTTCATTAGGAGAGCTGCTGCTGTACGCAGGACACACAGAGGATGGAGCCTCCCATACAGAAGGCGTGGCCCTGACGCTGACACCAGAGGCACAGCGGACACTCATCGGCTGGGAACCTATCAACTCCCGCATCGTCACAGCCAAGTTTAGCACCAAGAAGAAAAAGCATCAGGCTGAACATCATCCAGTGCTACGCTCCCACAAGTGATGCAGAGGAGGAAAAGAAAGATGACTTCTACCAGCAAAGACAAGCTGTGCTAGACAGAAGAGGAGCAAACGACATCACAATAGTCATGGGTGACTTTAACGCCAAGATTAAGATTAAGATCAAGATTAAAATTATAGCACCACATATGTTAAAAATGGATTAAAAGCAAAACCTTACCTAACCCATTAAAAAAAGATTAAAAGAACCAATCCTAGGATTAAAAACCAACACGTTGAACTCCCTAACTGTAATCTGCAAAAACCAATACTGGGTTATAGAAAATCTAACAACACCAAATTCACACACGATGAAATAAATTCACTTCTTTTAGGAAGTTAAAAATATTGTCGGGGGAACATCACGAAAAAGAATCTTCATGTTATCTGCAGTGTAATGTTTCCTTCTAATGTCGTATAAATCCCAGCAGTCTAAAAGAATACGTCGGACAGATTAACGCCAAGATAGGATCAGACAACACAGGATATGAAGACATCATAGGAGCATAATGGACTTGGACAGGAGTGAGAATGGAGAACGCTTTACGGACCTGTGCGCATTGAACCAGCTGGTGATAGGAGGCAGCATCTTCCCTCACAAGCGCAACCACCTGGAGATCCCCGGACCATGTCACGGAGAACCAGATCGACCACATCTGCATCAGCAGGAAATTCAGGCGATCGTGGCGGGATGTGAGGGTGATGAGGGGTGCTGACGTGCCATCAGACCACCGCCTGCTTGTGTCAACAGTGAGACTCCGACTCGAAAAGTACACTTCAACAAATGTAGCAAGGACAAGATATAATGTGGAGCTGCTAAGCAGTAAAGAAATAAAGGACAAATTTTAGATCAGTCTTACCAACAGGTTCCAACTACTTGAAGAAATGCTTGAAGAGGAGAGCACAGACATCGAGAACCAGACAACATACCAAGACACTAAGGCACGAGACCTGTGAAGTGGTACTTTGAAAAGAAGAAAACCGAACACAAGGAGTGGATCTGTGATGATACTATTCAGAAACTGAACAAAAGGAAAGAAATCAAGCAAAGCACAAGCCCAAGAAGACTACACCCAGGCGGACAAAGTGAAGAAAAGTGTGAAGACTTGCCAGACAAGTGAGGATGCTGCAGGACAGGGCAACATGAGAGAGCTGTACACCACCACAAAGAAGCTGGCGGGCAAGTTCCAACAGACTGGCGAGCCAGTCAAAGACAAAAACGGAAAGACCCTTACAGAAGATCAGTTTGAAGCGATGGGCAGAGCACTTCACGGAATTACTAAACCGTCCCGCCCCTGAAGCACCACCCGACATCCCCACCAGCGGAAACAGAACTGCCCAACAACTGTGAGAAACCATCGAAAGCAGAGATCAGAAAGGCCATCCTGACACTGAGGATGGGAAGGCAGCATGACCTGATGAGATCCCAGCAGAAGCCATTAAAGCGGATTACAGCTGTCAACTTACTGTACAGCCTCTTCGGCAAGATATGGGAAAAAGAGAACATCCCAGCAGAGTGGAGGGAGGGCACTGTCATCAAACCACCAAAGAAAGGAGACCTTACCAACTGTAGTAACTATAGAGGGATCATGCTCCTGTCAGTGCCAGGCAAGGTTCTAAACAGAGTGTTATTGGAGAGGATGAAGGAAGCAGTTGACCCAAAGCTCCGAGACCGGCAGGCGGGCTTCCGGCGAAGCAGATCCTGTGCCGACCAGATCGCCAGCATCAGGATCATCATCTAACAGTCCTTTGCCCCTGTACATCAACTTTATTGACTATGAAAAGGCCTTCGACTGTGTAGATAGAGAGACACTATGGAAGTTACTGAGACACTATGGAATACCAGAGAAGATCATCTCTCTCATCTGGTGCACCTATCAGGATATGAACTGTAGGTGTGGCTCAGGCCAGTTGTAAGACGGTTCTGAGGTGAAGACAGGACTGTGCAGGGATGTCTGTTGTCACCTTTCCTCTTCCTCCTGGTCATCGACTGGATCATGAAGACCACAACAACAGGCAGGAACAATGGGATACAGTGGACACTCTGGACGCAGTTAGATGACCTTGACTTTGCTGACGACCTGGCACTCCTCTCCCACAGTCACACACAGATGCAGGACAAGACCACCCGCCTTGAGAAAAAAAATCAGCAGGAACAGGGCTCAAGATATGCAAGAAGAAGACTGAGCTGATGAAGATCAACACCACAGGCAGCAGCCCAGTCACTGTCAGAGGAGAGCCCATCAGGAAAGAAGATTCCTTTGTCTACTTGGGAAGCGTAGTTGACAAGCAGGGGGCACCGACGAGACATCATGGCCAGGATAGGCAAGGCGCGAGCAACATTCATCATGCTAAAAAAACATCTGGGCCTAAGGAGAGATCAGAAGGACAACAAAACTGCGTATCTTTAATTCAAACGTGAAGTCGGTTCTGCTCTACGGCTGCGAGACTTGGAGAATGACCAAGGCAATACAGCAAAAAATTCAGACCTTCATCAACATCTGTCTGAGGCGCATCTTCAAAATCAGATGGCCAGAAAAAGAAAAAAAAATCAACGATGAAGATCTATGGAAGCAAGCAGGACAGGAACCAGTGGCCAAGCAGATTCTGTGGAGTAAGTGGGAGTGGATTGGACACACTCTCAGGAAGCCAGCATCCAGCGCCACGCGCCAAGCCCTGACATGGAACCCGCATGGAAAAGAAAGAGAAGCTGACCTCGCGGTAGCTGGAGGCGAGGCACTGAGGCAGAGATAAAGAGGCAGGGGACCAACTGGACAGGCATTCAGCGAACAGCCCAGAAGCGACTGCGATGGCGGAGTGTTGTCGATGGCCTGTGCTCACCCTTGAGCTATGGACCTAAGTAAGTAAGTAATCGGTGGGCATGAATAAAGATCTCACACGTCACTAGCAACGAACTCCTGGCACACACTTTCATGACATATTCACCCCAATACCTACTTCGGAGTGACTGGCTCAGCAGCGAACATACATTAAGCAAATTAAATCAGTTTTAGCGACAAACCAACGAAAAATTCCACTACCTGAAAATATTAAAGTATAACGTATAAAGCATTTTGAAATGAAACGAATTTTAGGTCTCTCAGGTAACGAATAATCTCAACAGGCTTATCAACAACAACAACAACAACAAACATACACACACACACACACACACACACACACACACACACACACACACACAGTGAGAGGGAGAGAGAGAGAGAGAGAGAGAGAGAGAGAGAGAGAGAGAGAGACAGAGAGAGAGAGAGAGAGGCAGACAGACAGACAGACAGAGACAGGGACAGAGAAAGAGACAGAGATTTCAAAGTTGTTTATAAATTCTCATTTGGGCCACAGGCCTATATACAACAAAACTACAACAACAATAATAGTAATAATGATAATAATTATTATTATTATAACTATAATGATAATGATAATGAATGTAATACCAACAACAAAGAGTCTGAGGGAAAAAAGTGACCAACGGGGTAGGGCGGGGAGAGGGGCATGCAAAATGGGACTTTGAACTGTAAGCAGAATAGACGGGACAATGACCGTAATTGCCGAAAAATATTTCAGTCTCACCCCCTTCACCCCCCCCCCCCCCCCCCTCCCTCCCTCACATATACACGCAGAGCAACAAAAGCACTGATGGTATTATTTTTTTACTCTTCTTCATACTGCTTTTTTCCACCTGAACAACCATGCATCTTTTGTTGCATTCTTTTGATTGTCAGAATGGAGATAATGTGTGAGTCAAGGTAGTGATGATTATAATTGTATTACTGATAGGAATACTAATAATGGTCAAAATATTGAAAAAATAAATAAAGACAGGCTTAGTACCACTTTCGGTGATAATATGGCAATAGCAGTTGTAGTATGGTAGAGAGGAGAGTGGGTTAGAGGATTCTTAAGCAGCATAGTTGCCGTGGCAACAGCCTAAGTGGCGATGGCAATGGTTATGTTAAGGGTAGTGGTGGTAATATCAATACTTACAAACGTATTAATGCTGATTTTCCATCGGAGGTAATATTGGTTCTGACTCCATTTCCCATACAGTCCTTCGAATGAGACTATACACCGAGGTTCCGCGTGTGGACGCACGCATATACATCTTGCACACATGTAAAATCCCATCACCAACTTTCGGAAGAGAAGGCCAGTTTGCCCGTTGGTATGGATGACACGTTACACATAGCATGCACCTTCCCCGAAGCTGGAGTATGGCTGCCTTAATGGTGGGATAAAAAAACGGTAATACACACAAAACTCCACTCCTTTGTTGGCTAGATGAGATTAATCCTTGCCTTTCTACACAGGGCGTGTCAGCAGGAGTATCAGCCTGCGTACGCAGAAGAAGAAGAAGTATTAATGATGAAAATGCTAACAACTATGGTGAAGGTAATGGTAATAATCGTACTGATAATGAAAGCATGATACAGAAATATATTTAGAATATAGAATAATGATAATAACATTGATTTTTTTAAAAATAATAACACAAATAAACAAATAAATGAATAGTAATGATGATAGAATAAATGATAATTTTTTTAACATTATCAATAATAGTAATGATGATAAAGGTACTAATACTAAGGGTAAAAACAACAAAAAACAAAAAACAAAAACAACAACAAAAACCAAGGGGAGGAGGGGCAGGGGAGGACAGGAAGAACAAAAAGAGATGGAAGGAACAAATTATGGGAAGGATGGAATCTAACAGGTGTATCGATAATTATAATATGTATTATATTAATAGTTTTGATAATAATTGTGATTGTAACCTTATAGTAATGATACTGATGCTATAGGCGGCTGGAAAAGTGGTAAGCTGGAATGTCAGAAATATTGTAAAGAATAATAATGATTTTAATGACATTTGTAACAGATATGAAGTTGTAACAAAAGGTATTCTGATTTAAAAGAAAATAATAAAATAAAGATAAACATATACATATATGTGAGGTGGGGATGGGGGTGGGGGGTGTTTCCGCATAGTTGCAAACACCCACACAACATATGCACAGGAAACAGAGAAGACAGAACAGAAGCTCTTGTAGAGGAAATAGTATATGAGATTAAAAGAAAACCAAATGGAGAAAATGGAGTGGACAAGTATCTGAATAAACAATAGATTGATGTAACAAATAGAGTGTGTAGTGAGAGAGGAAAGGAAGCTAGCTGTAAGTTATGTGTGAGGTACATAGTGGGAGATATGGTAGTATGTGTGTGTTGTTGGAGGATATTGTTGGCTGAAATTGCAGTGGTGGACAGGTACACGCTACTTTTCGTTGCTGATGCTATGAGGATGGAAAGAAGAAGGGGATGAGTTTACATACTAGCTGGTGGAGGGGAGGGGCAACATACACCTATGCACAACCTCTCTCTCTCTCTGTCTCTAATAGGTAAGTTATTGTATTTAAGTAGTACTGCTATTTTGATTCTACAATTAATGCTGGCAACGGGATTAGTGATAATAGGACATAATGATTTTAAGTATAATGGTAAAAAGGATAATGATGGTAACAATAACAACACTGCCATCAGTATTGTAATGATGTAATGGTGGTGATGATGATGATGACAGTAATGGTAATAACGATATGATGATGTTACTGATACAGTACTAATGGTTTTCTGTAATATTGGTAATGATAATAATAGGTGGAAAGGAGTTGAAGTGTTCAATGAATAGCAGCAGACAGTACTGTGGGATGATGATAATAATGATTGTAGCAATGATAAGTACAGCAACACTAGCAAAAGCAGCAGCGACCAGAAAGGGATGGAAATGATCAACGATAAACGAGGTACATTTCTATCGTGTGTGTGTGTGTGTGTGTGTGTGTGTGTGTGTGTGTGTGTGTGTGTGTGTGTGTGTGTGTGTGCTTCATTTGTAATGTCATCCCCACCCCCACCCCCAACCACCGCCATCCCCATCAACACCACAACACAAAAATCTCCACCTAAGACCTACTGATGCGCTCTAAGCTGAACAAAATCTCCACACCTAAGACCTACTGGTGTGCTCTAAGCTGAACAAAATCTCCACACTTAGGCCTACTGGTGCGCTCTAAGCCGAACAAAATCTCAACACCTAAGACCTACTGGTGCGCTCTAAGCTGAACAAAATCTCCACACCTAAGCCACCAGGTTCTTTCCCCTACTCAAAACCCAGCTGCAAAATCTGCCCTCTCACCAAACTAGACACCATCCTACATGGCCCCAAAGGCTCATTCACTATTAACCGCACTTTCTCCTGTCAGAGCCACAACACTGTGTACGCCATCCACTGCCTTCTGTGTGGTAAGATCTATGTAGGTGAGACATATTGTTATTATATGTATACATTTTCTAAATATATTTCTGCATCATGCTTTCATTACGTAATTATCATCATCACTACCTTGACTCACACATCATCTCCCTTCTGACAGCCTCGTTTTCATTCAACGCCTATCTTGCTCTGAAGTGACTGAAGATAAATGATTGCTCGATCATTTTCGTTGTCCAAATTGCTTTGTATCTTGCCTGAAGCAGACCTCGGAGGTCAAAACCTGTCGTGTTTTATTTTGTGATGCGTTTGTCCACACTTTTCTTGGCGGTTCGCGAACGTTTATTGAAGATTTACATATATTTACTTATTCATTTCTCTGGCTGTTCCCTCGGTCCGTGGTGGTCTCAGGAGATGTGGTGTAGCGTATATGGACTGGTGAGCACGCACTGATGTGCATTTGAAATCTATGAAAGTTGCGAAAGTTTTGATCCATTTCAAACAACGCCGGTTTGTACTACAGATATCTTGGCAGCATGTGTGTGAGGCTGGGGTGGGTGGGTGCGGATGTGTGCGTGTGTTTCTCCCATGATCGATTGAGCGCCGGGCAATCGGTTCGCGTCGAGACAGAGTGAAACATCTGGGCGTGAAGAGCAAGTATTATTAGTAAACAGCGCTCTTTCGGCATGTTCTGTCGTGCGTGTGTTACTGCATGCGTGCGTGCGTGCGTGCGTGCGTGCGCGCGCGCGCGCGCGTGTGTGTGTGTGCGTGCGTGTATGTGTGTATATGTGCGTGTTCATGTGTGCGCACGCGCGTACATGCTAAAAGGTTATAGTGAATAGTTATGTCACATTGTCTTATATAACTCTTGAAAAAAAATGGATACAACTCAAATACGTCACAACATCCGTCCTTAGATTCTACTTTTCTTGGATTTCTTGAAATGATTGGAGAAATCTATTTGGACGCGAGGAATATATAATACAAGCATGTACCTTCCTCAAACTCTTTCCGTGCTGAACCATGCCCTCCTGTTTTGTTTTTTGTTTTTGTTTTTGCTTTTCTTTACAGGAGAACATTTGTCGCGCCAAAATTCCCTCTGCATCTGCAGAACAAACTTGCCCCACAAAAGATCGAGACTCTCAGAACATCTGCCTCAAACCGATTAGCATCTGTCGAAGAAAACGCAAGTTTGATCCTAATTGATCAATAATCATGACGTTTGGATATGCACTTGCTGTTTCAGTTTTCCATGTATTGCTACCAGTCTTGTTTTTTCTCATTCCAAATAACTTTAAGGGCATGTATGTGTTGATTGATGTCTTGTAGTCAAACCTTCCATTTTGCAGTACTGTGAATACTGTTTTTTTTTCCCTACTCAATCGGTCTTTTTCTAATCCAAACTATCTCAAATATCACATTTTGAATCACGTTTATTACGTTGCCTGGAGAAACCGTAGTCCATAAGACTGTGAGCTTTGATTATAAAATTGATTTACTAACTCTACTGAGAAGCATGATTAGGAAAATATCATTTGTAGGCTAACGCTGAGAAGATATAGTCTGATTGGTAGAATAATGAGCCAACTAAAATGTGGGGGTGAACTGAAGTTACGTCAGTATCAGGGCACACACATATTGGCCGGCAACATTCAGAGCAGACTCGGAATTCACAGGGGGAGACGGTTTAAATGGCATTCCAGAGAACCACTACTGAGGGCTGAGCTCATAACGTCATCATCCATCGTCGTATCCTTGCTATAATTCCTAGTTAGCTGCATGTTCTTGGAGTAAGCCTAGTCTGATTCAATCACTACCATTCCCCTGTTGCCTCTGGACGAAATCACACGAGATCTCAAGAATAAATCACGTGAGATTTTGGAGCAGGTTAAATATACAGGCCACTTTTATGAACAAGAAATAAACGTGACAATGTATAAGTAGACAATACATTTTACGACTGAGCAGAAAGCAGTGTTCTAATATCAACTGTATTTTCTTCAACACAACAGCAAATATAATACTCCATTTCACGATGAAAAAATCAATCTTCACACACATCTGTCTAGAATCATTCGTCCGAGAGTTAGGCGAGAACTCCACTGATGAGAACTAGCAAAAGTATGTTCATTTGACCCGACGCTTTTCAGACCCGGTGTTCTTGTCCACTCTTTGTTTTGGTTTATTGTCTGCTCATCCTTTGTCAAAGTATTGTTTGGTCCTCCAACCTCCTTTTTTTTCGACAATTTTTTTTCTGTCACGCGCCATGTGGAAAAAAATTAGAAAGGGGTAAAAATGTGTGAACTTTGGTACCTGCTTCTCATTGGTCGGTTTTTTATTTGAGCATTGATTTGTGTTCTTGGGGAAAAAAAGAGATTGCATGCAAATCTTATGTTCTATTACCGATGGACGTTCTCATGTGAACTTTTAAGAATTTTAGTGTTTGACACAGAGCGTGTGTTTTTTAATGTGCTAATGTCTGGTGAACTGACACATTCATTCTATTTGTTACAACAAAGAAAATGAGAATGGGACAAATAGAGAGAGGGGAAAAAGACAGACAGACAGACCAGACAGACAGACAGAGAGAAAGAAAGAAAAAAGGAAGGAAGGAAGACGGCAACAAAGAAAAAAATTCGTAACTTGTAAAAGCTAACGAAATCAAAGAGAAATAGATGCACTATTGTAAAGCAAATGTGAAACATGTCTCAAACTAACCTTGTTTCCAGTCTGAAATACCACCGTTTTACGTAAACAAGAATGGCACTTGCACGGACGAGCATTTTCCCGAAAGGTGAGACTCCTGTCTAGACCGATGTTTCATGTTTATGTGTCTGTCAGCCTGCCTGTGTGTGTCTGTCAGCCTGCCTGTGTGTCTGTCAGTCTGCCTGTGTGTCTGGCTGCTTGCCTGCCTCTCAGTTTGTTTGTCTTCCAATCACTTGCCTACTGGTCTCTTTGCCTGTCCAGCTGTCCACTTGCCTCTTTGCTTTAGTTTCTGTCAGTTTTGTTTCCCCCTTTGTGTATCTTTGTCACACTGCTTGAACATCTGTGCATACCTGCCTATTGGCAAGAAGCTTTAAAGTGTGCTGGAAAGCCAGTGTTCAGAGACTTACCTCTCCTTCATGCAAATGTCACAATCCTTAACTACTAATCGTAAACTGTGCTGGCAGGATCAAGGTCATGACTCTTGAATGCCCCTCAGATATCGCCATTTTCTTTGCTCCTGCTACTTTCGTTGTTGTTGCTGCTGCTGGTGTAGCTGTCTCGACACGAACCTGCATCCGTAGGATGATCAGAGGCCTCAGGATTCAGTCGCCTAATAACAGATGTCGCACCCACTTAGCCACTGGACACTTTCAGTTGGGAATCTCTGTCGTTTGACGCCGG